>CALYCR020001226.1:0-10635 GCA_944470395.2 Schistosoma turkestanicum
AGAACACAGGTGGAGCAACCGAATTGTATTTAACGAAAATTGCAGAGTTACTCAGTAAAATCGGAAAACCATATCGTAAATCGTTAATTTGCAAAATATCAGTTCATCATATCGAACTGGACTGTTCCTGTTGCAAAACATCAATCCATTGTCTGACATTTCACTGTTCATGCGTTTCATACAAATTCCATTGTGTTCACACTCTTCCTTTCTTGATCTTCCCCCATCTTCTGCTGCCAGACACTACATTTTTACTCGCGTCATATACTACTTATAAGTAGCTTGCACCACAACATAATGCCCTCTACCTCTCATCTGTGGTGGTATTTGTTTTATAGATAATAACCGTTTATATATGGAGATGAGTGTTATTACACGTTCAAATCATCAACCAATGATTGTTAGAAAAAATCGTACAATGTACTCGCTACTGACTAGCTTCTTTGTTAGGAGTTCTAGTGAGAAGACATGTCCAGTGGAGTAAGACCTTGTCGTGTGTTAGGCAGTAACTACCGAACACAGTGGGATGAGGTCGCACAAAATCTCTAGATTGATTAGAGTTCAATATTTAACACCATTGGATGCCGACCAACTAAGTGGTTCAGAGGTTAAGAGTTCGTGCGCAAGACCGAAGGTCCTGAGTTCGATTACTGCGCGGTACAGGAGTCATGGATGAGTACTGCCACTGATGAGTCCCATAACAGGACAAAACGGTCGTCTTTCAGTGCTTCAAAGTTTCTAATGGTGGAGGTGGTGGTGACTAAAGGACGAGTGTACTGTGCAGTAGTTCGCTCTGTCTTACTTTATGGCTGTGAAACATGGCCAGTCAAAGTAGAAGATATTCGTATGTTAATTTTTTTTCGAACATAGGTGTCTCCGGGGCATTGCTCATATACCCTGGGACACCCGAGTGAGCAACGCTGTTATTAGGAAACGGGTGCTAGGTAAGAATAGCAGATCAATAGATGAAGTGATGAAACTTCATCAGTTGAGGTGGTTGGGACATGTGCTGCGTATGCCCAACCACCGACTGCCTCGACGAGCTATGTTTTGTGGTGTAGGAGTAGGTTGGGAGAAAGCTAGGGGCGGCCAAACCAAATCCATGAAGTCATTGATAAGTGGACTGAGTCATGTTGGTAGATGTAGGTTACCTGGTTGGGTCCGCGAGATGATAATAATCGATGGTTAGAGACGTTGAACGACATGCCTCAAAATCGTTCGCAATGGCGCCGGTGCATTTATTCTCTGTGTTCTCTCAAATCCTAATCTTCTGGGTTCTTCAACACCTCTAGTTTTTACTTTCTAAACTTATCTCATTGAATCATACTTCGTGAATAATATCTTGTAATCCTAACCTCTCCGATTACTTCTAATACCTTTACTACCTCTTCTACTCTATTGGATTTGAATTGACAATTACATCTCTGTGCTGATGTGGTATGGCAACATGAACTGATCTACTTACGTATGAAGTTCTACATTGCATCAGACTGACTGACTGACTAACAACAAGGATTGATTGAGGATTTGAACGTGTAACAACTGTTTAATTCAATTTCTTTTATTCCTTGAATTAGTATAAACATCAGTGTCAAATTTGTTTCACAAATTGTCATACGATTTCAGTAATATATGTATAAAATTGTTTTATACTTTTTCTCTTTCACATCACAATTTTATAGATAGTTTGGGATGATCGTCTTAAACAATGGATTGATGTGAATGATCCTGACGGTGTTAATGATTTGAACAAAATACCACCGCCTCCTTTGGCACCTTCATCGTCAACATCAACATCATCGCCCTCATCGTTTGTTATGCCAAGAACTGATGAAAATCTTATGAATGCTCCTCCCAATTATCATCAACAATCAGCCCCCATCATGTCAGGACCGATTGCATCACGTTCGAGTATGCGTCGATCACGTTATGTAAATATCATGGCTAATGAAACTATCCAATCATCATCACCGCTGGAGCCTCCTCCATTTCCAAAGACACCAACAAACAGCTAATAGGAATAATAATAAATGATGACTGATTCATTTGTTTTATTGTGTGCGTGTGTGTGCGTGTAATTTCTGTTTATATTTTTATGATTAGGTAAGTAGTCGCATCAGTTTTTGTTTTCTGTAATTGTGTATGTTTCTGTTTTGTTAAAACTGTTTATTCTAGTTTGATTACAATGAAATTTTGGTATTTTGAGGCAGAGTTTTGGAGGTTTGCGTTTTTACACATTTGAAATCAATCAATCATTGTGGTTAGACCTACCAGTGCTCACTAGTGACTAGCTTCTTCGTGAGGTAATTCTCGTCGGAGTTCTAGTTGAGAAGAAGACGTGACCAATGTAGTTCAACCCTCTGTCGGGTGTAGTAGGCAGTAACTACCAAAGATAAATGGGTGAGGTCGCGCAAAAATCCGTAGATCAATAAGAGTTAACACCGTTGGATGCCGCCGGCCCAGTGGTCCGATGGTAAGGCGTTCGCCTACAATGCCGAAGTTCCCGGTGTCGAATCCTGCGAGGAGCAGTAGTCGTGAATGCGCACTGCTGAGGAGTCCCACACCACGACGAACGGCTGTTTGTCAGTGCTTCCAGGTTTCTAATGGTGGTCTAACAATGATCGATTTATGATTTCAAATGTGAAATTTTGATAGCCTAATATTTATCCCCGTTATCCCCTCTACAATAGAGCATAGATCGCCGATCAGAGTTCTTCAATAACATAGTCTGTCAGGGACCTTGTTTTTTAGTGCTGTCCAATTATTGTTCATTCTTCTCACGTTTGTCTCCATTTCTCGGTGTAATATGTTCCTTGACCTTCCTGCTTTCCGTTGACCTTGAAGGTCCCAAGTAAGGGCTTGTCTTGTGACGCAGTTAGGTGATTTCTTCAATTTGTGCCCTATCCACTTCCAGCGCTTCTTCCGCTGGAATCTGATTTGTTCTCTCTCACAGTAGGTTGTTGCTGATCGTGTCTGGTCATCGAATCAGAAGTATTTTGCGTAGACGACTGTTAATGAACACTTGTGCCTTATGGATGATGGCTTTCGTGGTTCTCCAAGTTACCGCTTTACACAGTAGAAGTGCCTTGACATTTGTATTGAAAATTGTGACTTAGATGATAGCTGACTGTTGTTTTGAGTTCCAAATGTTCTTCAATTGTACAAATGCTTATGAAACAGTTCAAGTGTATATTTTCATAATTAGCTCGGTCATCATCAGTTAGCCATAATAAACTTTAGAGCATGCTTCAAGTGTCCTTAAATGTAAAAGTCACCATATCGACACATCACAAAATGAAATAGATTTTATTATTTTCATGGTATGATTCAGAGAGAAAAGTTTAGAAAGTCAAAACTAGAGGTGTTGAAGAATCCAGAAGATTAGGATTTGAGAGAACACAAAGAATTGATTCACCGGCGCCATTGCGAACGATTTTGAACCATGTCATTCAGGGTCTCTAACCATCGATTATTATCATCTCGCGGACCCCAACCAGGTAGTCCACAATTACCGACATGACTCAGTTCACTCGTCAATGACTTCATGGATGTGTGCCATGTTTTTAGTCTGGCCGCCCCTAACTTTCTTCCAACCTATTCCTACACTACAAAACAAAGCTTGTCGAGGCAGTCGATCGTTAGGGGAAATATACTGGACAGTCGTTTCGTCCTATTTTAGGACTCTTAAATTTTTTTCTCATGCACGACGTCGGTGTAACATTGTTTCTGGGTGCTAACTTATTAGTCTAGACGCGTGAAAATGGTTCACTGTACCTATAACTATTGTGTACAATTTCGAGCTAATATCACCCAAAGTTTCTAATCGCTGATTATTATAATCTTGCACATTTTAAGCCAGGTTATTTACATACCATAAAATAAGCAACACATTTCAGTTTTCAGTATGGAATTGCTGAGATTGACGTGATTTATTCGAATCGATGAAGTGTGAAACACTTGATTTAGGCGTTTCATTCTAGTAGCGAACTTCGTAATAGTGTATATTTACAACCTGACAACTATGTGTTGGTGTTTAGGGTTGTCAAACACAGAAAATGAAAGCTGGTCTTGAAAATATCATGTATTGATCGAAATTGTTTTTGTACACCATTGGACTCCGATTCAGTAATCTGATTACAAAACATGCATCGATCATTGTTAGACCAACATTAGAAACCTGGAAGCTCTGGACGGACGTTTTATCCTAGTGTGGAAGTCCTCAGTGGTGTGCATCCACGACCCGTGCTCGTAGGAATCAAACTCAGTACCTTCGATCTTGCACACGAACGCCTAACCGCTGGACCAGTTAGTCGCCCGGCATCCAACGGTGTCAATATCTAACTTTGATCAGTCTGAGGTTTCGCGTAACTCTCACCCAATGTCTTCGGTAGGTAACTGCCTACACCTGACAAGATTGAACTCCACTGGTCATGACTTCTCACTAGAAATTACAGGTTTCTAGTGATGGTCTAACAACGTTCGATTCCTGATTTCTAATGGAAAAAGTAGAGTTGTTCTCAGAGTGCGAAATTCTTCCATTTTTGAACAACGAAAACTGTGTCACACTCATATGATTTAGAGATGCTGATGAAAATTTTGTAGTTTACTATCTTCAAATCTAAAGTTGTTTGTGCTGAAAGCCTCCACAACTGAAACCTACAGCTCTTAGAATGCGAAACTCCCCGCCATGAAAACAGATCATGTCCATATTAGTATATATGAATAACATGTATTATTGTTTGAAGGAAGTCTTTTATCCGAAAAAATTTTCTTAACCCAAGTTTTTCTTTATTCATTTTCAGAAATCACTTCTCGTCCGACAACTTGTTGCAATAAAAATTCACCTCTCTCTCTGTGTGTGTGTATACCGATCAATCAATAAATCAATCAACCAATCATGTTTTTTTCCAATCGGAACACAATTAATTATCAATGATCATACAAAATCGGTGTATGGACATGAATTATTTATTATATGTGAGAGAAAGAAAATGTACTACTACTCTCTCTTCTCTCTCCAACCACAAAAAAATAATTATCTACACATACTACTTAATAATACTAATATGGCTTGTCTTAATTTATTGATTTTTCTCATTTAATTTTTTTTTAAAAACAGAAAAAAATATTCTTTGTTTTTCTATTTCATAGGTGTTATTCAATGAGTGAATTTTTTTGTTTTAATCATCCCTAACACAGACACACACACACACACACATAGAAAACTAAAAAAACGAGGTGCGTTTTTGCTCTTTTTTTCTTGAAAAAGGTGTTCCGTTATATCTTCTTCCTCTTCTTCTTCCTCGCATTCTCTCTTTCAAACTTTGATTATTTTCGTTAGAAAATACAGTGTTGATCTGTTCTACTGTATGATTGTCAATTTTGCAGCTCTAATGAGGAGCATCCTCTTGCCCAGCCGAGCCCAGCTCCGCTCCCCGTTTAATCTGTGATGTAATAATAACAGCAACTATGATTTCATGCCTATTGAACCATGTTGTCAATTTCTTATCATTATAATTTTTTTCGATTATGTAATGTTTGTTGAAGTCGTTTTTTCAATGTGTGTCTGAGTGTGTGTATGTATGAAGGTGTTCTGTTCATCATTGAAAGAAAGGAGACGGTGCATCAAAGTGAAAGATAGACAGACAGACAGTGTGAGATAAAATTATGTTTTCTTATTTTGTTTTGATGTATTTTGAGTGTGTGTGTGTGTGTGTGAGTGGGTGTGTGTGTGGGTGTGTGTGTAAAGAAATCACAAATACACATATGGTGTAAAAGTAAACTGTTTTATCAGTTGAGATTTTTGACGATTTTTTATGTACACGTGTATCAGTTAGTTACATGTGAGGTCCCCAGTGTTCGAGTCTGGAAGGCCAGAAGCGAAAGCTCTAATTGTTATCGACGATGTCTTATTTACCGATAGGTTAGAACTGGAATGACGCTCACACTAGTTTGTATGGCTGGAATGAAATTCACTATCAATTTCAAGAGCCTGGATCATGAAAAGTTGTTAGCTGTTTATGGTTCTATTCGGTGAAGACGCTGACAACATGCAGAGTCTTCTGACTACCATAAGCAACAATGCGAGCATGTTCGGGATGCGGTTTTCCCCCTCGAAATGCAAAATGTTGCTTCAAGACTGGGTTGCATCGGCACCTGAACTAGTGATAGGGAGTGAAGTAGTCGAGCATGTTGATCACTTCACTTATCTGGGGAGTCTCATGAGCGCTGATAGCCTGGTGACTGACGAAATCTCAGCTCGAATACAGAAAGCTCGATTGGCTTTCTTCAACCTGCGTCACTTATGGCGCAGGCGAGATATCGTTTGCTGACTAAAGGACGAGTGTACTTTGCAGTGGTTCGCTCCGTCTTTATGGCTGTGAAACATGGCCAATGAGAGTAGAAGATATTCTTAGGTTATTGGTTTTCGATCATAGGTGTCTCCAGATCATTGCTCGTATACCCTGGGACAACCGAGTAAGCAATGCTGTCCTTAGGAAACGGGTGCTAGGTAAGGATGGCAGATCAATAGATGAAGTAGTGAAACTTCATCAGTTGAGGTGGCTGGGACATGTGTTACGAATGCACAACCACCGACTGCCTCGACGAGCTATGTTTTGTGGTGTAGGAGTAGGTTGGAAGAAAGTTAGGGGCGGCCAGACCAAAACATGGCAGAAATCCATGAAGTCACTGACAAGTGGACTGAGTCATGTTGGTAGATGTAAGCTACCTAGGTTGGGGTCCGCGAGATGAAAGTCACCAATGGTTAGAGACCTTGAATGACATGGCTCAAAATCGTTTGCAATGGCGCAAGTGCATCCATTCGTTGAGCTCTCTCAAATCCTAATCTTCTGGAATCGTCAGCACCTCTACCTTTGTCTTTCTAACCTTATTTCACTGAATTATACTTCTTGAATAATATCTTTAAACCCTAGTCTTCTTCATTACCATTAATGCCTCTACTATGTTTATCACTATGTGATTTGATTTGACAGTTGCGTCACTGTGCTAATGTGGTATGGCAACATGAACTTATGTACATACGTACGGAGTTGTAGGTTGCAACTGACTGTTGGCTGTTTATGTACAACATTGTTTGGTTTTCATGATAGGCTAGTGGAGATTGTTAAGTTACCGTGAAATCATGAATCAATCAATGTTAGAGCACCATTAGAAATCTGGAAGCATCTTTGGTTATGGGCTCTGTGGTCTAGAAGTTGAGCGTTTAGGATCTAAGATCTTGCGTTCGATTTCTGCGAGTTAGGGTCTTGGATGCACACTGCCGGTGAGTCCCTTGCTAGGTCGGAACGGCCGTCCAGTGCTTTCAGGTTTATAGTGGTGGTCTGACATAGATCGATTCATGATTTCAAATGTGTAACTTAACAATCTTCACAATCCCGTATCATGCAATACTAGTGACTAGCTCCGTGGCGAGTCTTATCCGAGTTCTAGTGGGAAGACGTGACCAATGGAGTTCACCACGTTCGGAAGTAGACAGTGTATGAGTTTGCTCAAGACCGTGAATTGGTCGAAGTTAGATATTAGCACCGTTAGATACCGTCTAAGTGGTTCAGAGGTTAGGCGTTCGCGCACAAGACCGAAGATCCTGCTTTCGATTTCCGCGAGATGGAGTCGTTGAAACATGTTCCCGAACCATTGGTTCATCTCAGAAAATTTTGTAAATAAATCGACATTACCTTCACATGCGTTAGTAGCAGGACACAAAATCAATTTCTTAATGGGACCATGTTAGGATATTCATCCAATATCCTAAGAGAATTATTGGTCAATTCCTATCGGTTAATCCCTACTGGTCACTTTTATGATCGTCCGGTCCATCAATATCACTTCAAATGTTGATTCCTATTGGACGTCTTAACTGTCAATGTCACAGGCTTTGATGCTATTCCCTATTCGACCTAAATGTATAAATACGCATTATCTGTAACGTTTTATGACCCGGATCCCTAGTCCGAGATCCTTATCTTCTGGTCTCGGACCACGTACTTTCTGAATGCTTGTAGAATACAGGTTCTACTTCACATCAAGCCTTCTCTTTTATTCAATGAGGGTTAGGACACTTGGATTAGAGTAGCATGTTGTGTCGCTGGATCCTCAATCCTGACTCTCGTTTCCGACTAAGGTGAAACTCGTAATAGTTCAAGCATATCAAAATGACATGTTTACGTGCATGCGTAACAGACCAAAAACTTAAGAGAAGGTGGGGTTGTTCAACACGCCACCTCATTTGCCAGTGACTGATCACAAGTAATTGGTCTTATCTCTCTCTCCATTCACAATGTTTAGTTCCTAAACAATCACACATACACATTGAACTTGTTTATTTTCCGAAATTGTGAACTTTTTTCACAATGTAAACTTGATCTGATCAGTAAACATAGTATATTGTTCGATTATAATTATTACGGGGCTGTGAAGATTGTTAAGTTACACATTTTTGAAACCATGAATCGATCAATGTTAGACCACCATTAGAAACCTGGAAGTACTGGACGGCCGTTTCGTCCTGCTATGGGACTCATCAGTGGTAGTGCGCATCCACGACTCCTGAACCCCACAGGATTCGAATCCAGGACTTCCGGTATTGTAGGCGAACGCCTAACCGCTGAGCCGATGTCTAACGGTGTTAATGTCTAACTCGATCAACTCACGGAGTTGCGCGACCTCATACACAGTCTTCGGTAGTTACTGTTAGATGCCGGCTCAGTGGTGTTTCTTAGACTTAATCCTGAGTGCTGATTGATTCTTGTTTCCTCAGATATCGGTCTAATGTTCAAAATGACTATGTGAATATCGTTCTTAGCTCTCTTATCTGACAAATCGAATGATTATACTCAGAAGGTTTAAAAGAGATGTAATGTGCTCGTCAATTGATATGCTTGAATGCTATTACAAGTTCACCTTAGTCGGTAAACGAGTGCGAAGACAAATGATCCAGTGATACGATCGGCTATTCTGATTCGATTGTCTCCGACCCTGCTAACTACATCAAGAAGTTATGATAAAACGTAGAAAGTGTATTCTACAAGCACCCAGAAAATACGACGTTTCCCAAGCATACAGATTGAGTTTATTTATATATATCATAGAAACGTCCTTGGGAGAGCCACAACAATAGCGTACTAAAATAATACATCAACCAATGACAGCCAAGGATTTCCTGAGTGGGATATGTAATCTCCAGGTCAACTGATTAGCCCATGCGTAGAAGCATAAAATCGAAAATTAGCACATTTGTCAAGTGAGTTCTGGGGATCTAACGTC
This sequence comes from Schistosoma turkestanicum, assembly GCA_944470395.2. Taxonomy (NCBI): domain Eukaryota; kingdom Metazoa; phylum Platyhelminthes; class Trematoda; order Strigeidida; family Schistosomatidae; genus Schistosoma; species Schistosoma turkestanicum. The sequence continues at coordinate 9,286 of CALYCR020001226.1, forward strand.
TGCAACAAGATTTAGATGTGTCATAAAGTCGAAAAATAGGCCACATGATCTCATTGCAATTTACTAAAAATTTCACTAAAGAACTCAACATTTAGAGCCTACAACCAATCTGATCGATAAAAAGATTGCGTTGTTTTTCCCGTTTAGCGAGTTGATGCTTTCAGACCATTAAGAAAATAATATAAAGACTAGATAATTTGAAATGTATGAATTCAATGTAGATGACAAGATTCTCTCGGTTCATTTTTATCACTTCTGACCTGTGATGATAGGTCAATAATGATTGTTTGAAATTTGAACGACGACTCTCTAATCAAAGACCATGTAAATGATCGGGAATATTACCGAGTCAGTCAGTTACAAGGTAGAACTTCGTACGTACGTACGTACGTACATCAGTCCAAGTTGCCATACAACATAAGCACAGAGATGCAATTGTCAGTTTAAGTCCCATAGTAGAAGTATTAGCGGTAATGGGAGATTTTAGGGTTTGAGATGTAGATTCAAGAAGTAGAATCTAGTTACCTAAACTTAAAAAGAAAAAGGTGATGAGGAACTCTGAAGATTAGGATTTGAGAGAACACAAAGAATAAATGCACCGGCGCCATTGCAAACGATTTTGAGCCATGTCATTCAGGGCCTCCGACCATCGATTTCTATTATCTCGCTAGCCACAAACAGGTAGTCAGCACCTACCGACATCACTCAGTCCACTTGTCAGTGACTTCATGGATTTGTGCCATGCTTTTGTTTGGCCGCCCCTGGCTTTATTCCAACCTATTCCTATATCACAAAACGCATAGGCATAGGCAACACATGTCCCAACCACCTGAACTGATGCAGTTTGAATACTTCATCTATTGATTTGACATCCTTACCTAGGGCCCGTTTTTTATCGACAGCATTGCTTGCTCGGTTGTCCCAGGATACACAAGCAATGCTTCGGACATACCTACGGTCGAAAACCACTAACTCCCGAATATCTACTTTAACTGTCCATGTTTCACAGCCATTAATTAGGACAGAACAAACTGCTGCTCAATAGACTCGTCCTCTGGTTTGCGAACGGTTATCTCACCTACGCCATAGGTGATGCAAGTTGGCAAAAACCAATTGAGCCTTCTATATCCGCGCTGACTACGTCAGTCATCAGTGCTGAAGAAACTAACCGGATAATTGGAGCGTTCAACATGCTTAACTACTTTACTCCCTATCACTAGTTCAGGTGCCGGTAGAAGCCAATTCTGTAGCAACATTTTGCATTTCATTTGGGAAAACCGCATCCCGAACATGCATTGTTGCTTAGGGTAGTCAGGAAACATTGCAGTTTGTCGGCGTCTTCACCAAGTA
>CALYCR020001227.1:0-10620 GCA_944470395.2 Schistosoma turkestanicum
TACAGTAATATTGTCTCTATCATCAGGTGTTTTAGGTTATATTTCCTTTAATTTTGAGGCTTAGATCATACAGTGCGACCCCCAAAAAAACAAAAACAACCTAGCTAAGAATCAAACCATCATACTAATTTAATTTAAAAAACACAAAAACAATAAAATCTTGCCTCAATACATATAAAAGCGTGTAAAATAATAAAAAGACAAATAAATGATAATCAAGACATAAATTACAGCCGCAGTGTTTTGAAACTTCCTGATCGATCGATGGTTGGGAGACCACCACTAGAAACCTGTTTCGGACTTGTAGGCAGTGTCTACAACGAAAGACTTTATATGAAGAGGTTGCCTCAACTCCGTGAATAGTTAAATCGAGAGTTATAGAACATTTAACACACGGTTTTAGATTACCGGCCCTCAGTGATTGCTAAATCGGTTTAGGGCGTTAATTTCAGCGGCAACAAATACCGGTTCCTGGGTTCGGGTGTGGGGAGGATGTTATGACATGTGTTGTGAAACATGACACACCTAGCTAATGAGTTAGAGCATTACCTTATAGCTAGGACGGATAAAACGTGCCCGGTACTCTGTCAGCTAGGCGATCGCAGGTTTACTATAATGGATGGTCCTAATCAATTGATCCGAGCTTCATGGTTTGTGGAACAAGATGTGTATAAATAAAGTATTGAACAATACGAAAACTAGTGTATGTGCGTTGTGTAAAAATGATAAAGCAAAAAACAAATTCGAGTCCTTATGTTGGTTGTAATTTACTTAACTTTGTAATTTAATTTAATTTCATTAAAAGTGTTGGTAATTATGTTTAATCAACCAATAGATTTATTAGGTGAAAACCCATATATGAACAGAGTGATAATTTCGAACTATATGCAATCCTGACTTGCCATCCAAAGCAAACAATCGGTGTGAACGAAAGTTGACTTTACTTACAACTGGGTATTTTGGATATCAATGATTTTCAGGATTTTTAGTTGGTCCGATATGCAGTAAGTCGCAGTTAATAAAACTGTTTTATATCGCTGATGTCTAGGTTTGTTCCAGTAATAAACGTGTCAGTCATCTTGTCGAAAGACAGCAGACTATGATTATATAGTATAGAGGAGATGATCAGGAGAGTTTAAAACTTTTTGTAAACAGATAATTGAAATTATTGGAATACTTGGACCTCTAAGAGCTATCCTGTCAATGTAGAGTGAATGTTTAATTCCAAGATTACGCTAATGCAAGAGCTGCAATGATGCTGGCAATCAGGTGACGTATTTTAACATATAGGCCCATCGACTCAAGATTATTACCAAGGGGGGATATTTGTTTGATGTCGAAATGTGAATAACTAATGTACTTTTTTTGACAAACCATCGTATTTTTAAAGCCTCTGAGTGACCCAAGATATAAGATCGAAGTCAGTGAGTCAATAGCAACTTCTCATGTCCATAATAGCACAAGTTCCGTGCTGCATAGATCAGGATTTATGACGTTACACCGTTACCAATCAAGGTTAGTCATTAAGGTGCACTGGTTCAAACTTTGTCTGTGGAATACGCAATCAATATGTTTCGCACGGTTTGTGTTATAGTTGGCTCTTTTGTTGATCGTATACTGGCATGTGCTAAATATGACAGTTGTGTCAGTGTTCTAGCGCCTATTTATTTCTTGTCGTCTCTTTACTTGACATAGATCCCATTCCCTGGATTCAGCACATCCGCACAATTTTATCTGAAATTGATGAAATATATATTAGTGACTTAATTCCTATTTACGTTATGATGGTCCGAATTTTTTCCCCCGAAAAATCACATATGCCAGTCGAGTAGAGAATTGGGTCGCTTTAGATATAAGATACGCAATCATTTTTCAGCGTATTTTTATATGTTGAGTGAGGGTGTACAGAAGTTAGATTATTTTGACGGGCATTTGGATGATATTCGTGAGGGCATTGGTTCTGATAGCCAACATTAAGGCCACACTTAAATCGGGTTCTTCCCAACCCTCTCTCTTTTACCTTGGGGCGTTGGGGACTGCCGGCGCCACTCCGCGTGTGTGATCAGTTGGTACTGCGGCATCGCCTGGGGGCAGAACAGTTGGCTCACGAGCGCACGCGCTAAGGTTGATTACTACTCTGTAACGGGATGTTAGCTTCTAGATAATAAATACCTTTACTTATCTCCAATGTTCACACACTCGTCGCCTAAACTTACCATATTTTTCTTCTCTTTGTCCAATTTAATGCACATCAAATAATATTGTTTATATTTTTTCGACACATGTAATGTTTAGATATAGAAGTTGTAACTTTGTACATAACCAGCATTTCGACAAGCACTAAACCTTCCACCGAAGGCTTGTGACGTATATTCTATTTATGGCCGGCCTGTGTTGAGCCGCCGACCGGCACATCTCGCCAAGCAGTTTTGAATGTTGTTAGATTTCCTAGATTATTGGTTTGTCATTTTGATTTCATTGATTGATGAATAATGGAACATTGGCCGAATAACGTGCGTAATACAGATACAATTCTTGTCCGTGCTAAGTGAATTGGTGCAACATTGCCACGCTCCAGAGAATCTGAACTCCCGAAACACCATATAAAACAGATCTACCACTTTCTTCAATTGGTCCATTTCGTCAAGTGAGTAATGATTCACCAGTAATAGCCAATTCAAAATCATTACCAATGAATAATCATAAATTAAGTATTAATTTACCAATATTACCGGCGGCTATTGTAGACAATCGACCGACACGTTCATCCACTTCATCATTTCGTTTACCGTCTACAACAGCAACAATGCTACATTCGGATATGAGACAACAATTACAACTGCAACAACAACAAGAGGTGTGTTTACCTATTTATTTTATATATATATATTACGTAATTTTCTTTGAATTTTGATGTAGTCCTCCGTTGTTTACTTATAATATATTAATGCTGATCATAGGCATTGTTTTTGTTTTTTCTTTTTACAAATAAACTCTTTTTTGTTACACATTTGAAATCATTAATCAATCATCATTGTAAGACAGAGCACCATTAGAAACCTGGAAGCACTTAAAGACGGCCGTTTCGTCCTATTATGGGACTCATTAGTGGCAGTGCGCATCCACGACTCCTGCTCCTCGCAAGATTCGAACCTGGGACCTTTGGCATTGTAGGCGAACGCCTTACCATCGGACCACTGGACCGGCATCCAATGTTGATTAGTGATTTCAAATGTGTAACAAAAAAAAATCGCAAACCTCCAAACCTGTGCCCCAATATATCGTAACAGTGCTCACTAGTGACTAGCTTCGTGAGGAAATTCTCGGAGTTCTAGTTGAGAAGACGTGACCACCAGTGCAGTTCAACCCTGTCGGGTGTAGGCAGTAACTACCAAAGACAAATGGGTGAGGTTGCGCAAAATCCCTAGATCAATCAGATTTAGACATTACCACGGTTGGATGTCGGCCCAGTGCTCCGATGGTTAGGCGTTCGCGCACAAGACCGAAGGTCCTGGGTTCGAATCCTACGAGATGCAGGAGTCGTGGATGCGCACTGCCACTGAAGAGTTTCACACCAGGACGAAACGCCCGTCCAGTGCTTCCAGGTTTCTAATGGTGGTCTAGTAACAATGATGATTGATTAATGATTTCAAATGTGTAACAAAAAAAAGTCGCAAACCTCCAAAACTGTGCCCCAAAATAAACTCTTATTTTTTTTTCATCTTTCTTCATGCATGACAAATTCTCATCTTCATTATTTTATGTATTTATTGATTTATTTATAAATTTATTTTTATTTTTTTTATTCCCGAATGAATAAACGTTTGTGAATTATATTCTCTATGATAATACATTGTTTGTTTTTTCCTGTTCATACTTAATGTTTAATTATATTTCCCGACCGAAGCTGTTACCTTGACGTGGTGGTCGAGATTGCCTATCGTGATCACCCAACCGACCTATATTGGCTGGAACTTATGTTCCTGAAGGTTCTACCATACCAGGCAGGTCGTCGGTTGGAGAACGATGAGACTAAAAGCAGCTACTCAAGGTCTGAGGGCGAAGTCGTACTGCTGACTGACTGCAGAGGGGTGTGACAGCAGTAAGGTGTTTCCCTCGGACAACCAGCATCTGCAGCGATTCTGCCTTCTCACAAGGAAGGAAGTGGTTAGAAAAGGGTGACCCTAAAAATGTCACACCTCCCCTAACTCACGGATTTCCGTCTCCTTGAGTAAGGATGCCCACTAAGGGCCTTTAAGAACGGAGCTAATCCTCAAAAAACGTTTCATAAAAAGGCCGTGCGTGACCGGCCTCAAGCAGTTGTCCTTTGGACTCTGCGGTCACGCAACCAGGTCGTTAAGACCAACACAAATCTATCTTACTTTTCAGGTCCCTCAAGAAACAACCTTCCACGGTGTGGGCATCCGGGAAGTGACAACCGCCCTCATACCCGCAATTTTTTTGTCTCGTGTGCTGTTGCCGGTGCTGTAGCGGTAGCCCTGATGCTGCTTCTAGGGGCCTCGCCGGTGTAGGTATAGCATTGAGTCGTAGGGCAGAACAATCTCTCCTTGACTGGATCCCTGTAGATAGTCGCTTGTGCGCCGTCCGACTGAACGGGACAGTAAGGACTCGGAAAGATAGGGACACTCGCCGTTGCCTCTTCGTCATATCAGCCTACGCCCCCACTGACTGCAGCCCAGATGATGTAAAAGATGAGTTTTACAGAAAGCTTTCGGACCTCCTCCAAAAAGTTAGGCGCTCTGATATAGTTATAATGGCTGGTGACTTCAATGCACAAGTAGGTAGACTAAGTGAAAATGAAAGACACCTAGGTGGATGTTACGGTCTCGCGGCTCAAAGAACAGACAATGGCGACCGTCTGTTGCAACTGTGCTCAGATAACCAACTATTTCTAGCAAACACTAATTTTAAGCATAAGGAAAAACACCTTTTGACCTGGCGACCCCCGGTCGTCTCAACGTTGGACACAACTAGATCATATCGCCATCAGCCACCGATGGAGGGGTTCGATAGAGGACTGTCGCTCGTTCTGGGGCACATGTTTAGATTCAGATCATGCCCTATTGCGAGCACGTATTTGTTTGAGGCTTGCTGGACGTAGGAAAGACACCGTAAGGAAGCCTCTTAGGGCTTTACTTGATGATAATCAAGCTAAGAAAATATTTCAGGAGGAACTAGAAAAACAGTTAGGCGACCATGCAAGTGATTCCCATCCTGAAGCAGGTTGGAATGATATAAAGAAGGCTGTGGAAACAGCAGTGATATCTGCTAGCAAGGTAAACCATAAGGCTAGGATGAAGCCGTGGATTTCAGTCGCATCCACCGAACTGATGGATGCACGAAAACGCATCCCACCTGACTCTGAACATGATGAAGAGCGTACTCAACTTAGGCGCAGACTTATAAAAAGCCTACGTAACGACCGTGAACAGTGGTGGGTGGAGAAAGCAGAAGCGATGGAAAAGGCAGCGGCGATAGGCAACACTAGACAACTTTTCCGCCTTATCAAAGAAACCGGTATTAGGAACCCGAATGTAAGTGAGACTATCTCAGAAAAGGATGGTCTTATTATCCATTCTCAATCTAGGAGGCTGGACCGATGGGCAGAACACTTTAGGGATCAGTTCAACTGGCCTTCAGCCACTCTTCGGTTGCCCACGATCTCCAGTCATCCTGAATGGCAAATCGACTTAAGTCCTCCCAGTTTACATGAAGTTGAGAAAGCTATAGGAAATCTAAGGAGAGGTAGAGCGGCAGGTCCCGACAGGCTTACCTCTGAGATGTTTAAGGATGGTGGTCCAGTTTTAACGGTTAAACTGACCGAAATCCTAGGTAGAATCTGGGAAATGGACGTAATCCCATCTGACTGGTCTCAGTCGCTAATTGTCCCAATCTACAAGAAAGGACAGAAGTCCTCTTGTGACAATCACAGGGGAATAAGTTTAACTAATATAGTGTCTAAATTGTTAGCCTCGATTATACTTAGACGTCTAACTAGAGCTCGCGAAGGGCAGACTCGAGAAAGCCAGGCTGGTTTTCGACCTGGACGTGGTTGTATAGACCACATCTTCACACTACGACAGGTCCTGGAACACAGACACACATTTAGACGTCCGACAATAGTCGTGTTCCTCGACCTTAAGGCGGCATTCGACTCAGTGGATCGTGAGGCTCTGTGGCAGTGTCTGTCATTGAAAGGTGTACCAAAGAAGTACATTAACCTTATACAAGCACTCTACTCGAACACCACTGGTCGGGTGAGAGCATATGGCGAACTGTCATCTGAATTCTCTACATCAAGTGGTGTCCGTCAGGGCTGTCCACTCTCTCCATTCTTGTTCAACTTTGTCGTAGACATCCTCTTAGAGTTAACATTAAGCTCGTCAGATTTTTCAGGGGTTGACCTTCTACCAGGAAAGTCGCTTACTGATCTAGAATATGCCGATGACATAGTTCTATTCGGTGAAGACGCTGACAAAATGCAGAGTCTTCTGACTACCATAAGCAACAATGCGAGCATGTTCGGGATGCGGTTTTCCCCCTCGAAATGCAAAATGTTGCTTCAAGACTGGGTTGCTTCGGCACCTGAACTAGTGATAGGGAGTGAAGTAGTCGAGCGTGTAGATCACTTCACTTATCTGGGGAGTCTCATCAGTGCTGACGGTCTGGTGACTGACGAAATCTCAGCTCGGATACAGAAAGCTCGATTGGCTTTTGCCAACCTGCGTCACTTATGGCGTAGGCGTGATATCCGTTCGCTAACCAAAGGGCGGGTGTACTGCGCAGCAGTTCGTTCCGTTCTCTTATATGGCTGTGAAACATGGCCGTTAAGAGTAGATGTTCGTAGGTTACTAGTATTCGATCATAGATGTTTAAGAAGCATTGCTCGTATATCGTGGGACAGCCGAGTAAGCAATGCTGTCGTTAGGAAACGAGTACTAGGTAAGGATGGCAGATCAATCGATGAAGTGGTGAAACTTCATCAGTTGAGGTGGTTGGGACATGTGTTACGTATGCCTAACCACCGACTGCCTTGACGAGCTATGTTTTGTGGTGTAGGAGTAGGTTGGAAGAAAGCTAGGGGCGGCCAGACCAAAACATGGCAGAAATCCATGAAGTCCCTGACAAGTGGACTGAGTCATGTTGGTAGATGTAGACTACCTGGTTGGGGTCCGCGAGACGAAAGTCATCAATGGTTAGAGACCTTGAACGACATGGCTCAAAATCGTTTGCAATGGCGCAGGTGCATCCACTCTTTGAGCTCTCTCAAATCCTAATCTTCTGGATTAGCCAGCACCTCTACCCGTTGTCTTTCTAACCTTATCTCACTGAATTATATTTTTTGAATAATATCTTAAACCCTAGTCTTCTTTATTATAACATTAATACCTCTACCATCTTTATCACCATGGGATTTGATTTGAAATTTGCGTCTTTGTGCTAATAATGTGGTATGGCAACATGAACTTATGTATATACGTTCGAAGTTCTACGTTGCAACTGACTGACTGACTGACTCATACCCGCAATAGCACACGAGACTAAATTGTTCAAAATTTTATTATATTTATAGTTTAAAACACAAGAGTCGATTTTGCTTAGATCATTATTGGAAAGCATGAAACATATGATGGCTGTTTCATTTGAGCATGAGATAACTCACACAGTTCTTATTCACAAGCCCCTGAAATCACTTGAATGTATAATCTTTTTCGACTATTAAGTCGATATTTTATGATGTTACCTACCTGTCTAACTTCAATCAGTCCATGATATTTGCGCTACTGTCTTCTGCTTTTAGCGATTGATAGTTTTGTCACATATCCTCATGGTAGAACTCTACAGACTACTGTTTCTCCTTAAAATTCAAAGTTATTTGTCACTAGTGATCACAGGACTATTATCAGTCTACTGTTTCTTGCAGAATTTTTGAGATTTCCATTGTTTAAACCATGAAATGATCTTAGCTAGATCACGATTACAAACCAAGAAACACTTAATAATTTTTCTGGCAATGGGCAACCACTAGGAATTGAACCCGGTGTAAAAATAAACTATTAACTTATTTCATGACTTGTATCATTCCTCATAAGTAATCAGTTAAGAGCACGTTTGATCGGTCTATATGTAAGAGGAAGTTGGAGTGTTAACTTATTCGACAAATTAACCTAAGATTTAAAAGTACACACAGAATCAATTAATCACCGGCATATGACGTGAAATGAATATCTACCAGTTCAAGTTATTATCACACTAGTACATACATATCAACATAATAGAAAGGGATACTCACAAGACGAATATTCAAACGCAAATATATCATCTCATCAACCAAAATGTGGACATTTAAGCATGATGTATACTTATTGAATGATGAAACTGTTGATTTACTGATCTCTCACCACCTCTAAAATGCAAACCTCCCAGTTCGATTGATACGCCAATCTGTCTTTCAACTACTATTCCATAATGGTTCACATCAAGTAGTAAACTTCATGTATATTTGTTGATCTGATGTTTTGAATGACTCCCTTTATTTCTAACGTACTCTTGTGTCAGCTAGCATTACGAAATTGCAGTAATTGTAACAGCGAGATACCTTCTGAGGTTAAATGACCAATTATGTTCTTATTGTATTTGTATTGTATAATAATAAGAGATAATCAAGTTTTAACTGAATTGTCAACTGGTCACGTATATCACCTCTTTCTGTGTGTATGTATGTGAGTTGCAATTAATTTCTTTGCATGCTTTGTATTAATCACTCAATCAATCAATCAGTCAATCGATCGATCGATCAATTAGGTGTTGTTGTTTTTTTTCATCTTACTGATTTCTGAGTTGTTGTTTTTTTCTCTCTTTATTATATGGTATGCATGTTGATGATTAACCACTAAAAAATATGTCTGTGTGTGTGTTCACTTGAGATGATGATTAGTTTGCAACAATCATAATCACTACACAAAACTACATTGTATGATGATAGATATTAAACTTCTTTATTCGGTGTAATGAAAAATTCTTAATTAAATTTTGGTGAAAATTAATTGTTAATTAGATAGATGGATAGATAGATATCTTTAAATTTTTATGAGTAAACAGTGCGTATATATATATAAAGCAGATGTGGAAGCAACTGCAAAAATATTTCACATCCTCTTCAAGAAGATTTGGGATGAGGAACAAGTACCATCAGATTGGAAAGAAGGATACCTGATCAAAATACCAAAGAAAGGCGACCTGAGCAAGTGTGAGAACTACAGAGGCATCACTCTTCTTTCAATACCAGACAAAGTCTTCAACAGAGTATTGTTAAACAGAATGAAGGACTTCGTAGACGCCCAACTTCGAGATCAACAGGCCGGATTTCGTAAGGATCGATCATGTACTGACCAAATTGCTACATTACGGATCATTGTGGAACAATCAATTGAATGGAACTCACCACTATACATCAACTTCATCGACTACGAGAAAGCATTTGATAGCGTGGATAGGAAAACACTGTGGAGGCTTCTTCGACACTACGGGGTGCCTGAGAAAATAGTCAACATCATACGGAATTCTTATGATGGATTCAACTGCAAAATCATGCACGGAGGTCAGCTAACAGACTCTTTTGAGGTGAAGACCGGTGTCAGGCAAGGTTGCTTACTCTCACCCTTTCTCTTTCTCCTGGTGATCGACTGGATTATGAAGACGTCGACGTCTGGAGCGAAGCACGGTATCAACTGGACAGTTAGGACGCAGCTGGACGATCTGGACTTCGCGGATGACCTGGCTCTTCTATCTCACACTCAACAACAAATGCAAGAGAAGACGACCAGTGTAGCAGCAGCTTCTGCAGCAGTAGGTCTCAACATAAATAAAGGAAAAAGCAAAATTCTCCGATGCAACACAACATGCACCATCCAAATCACGCTTGATGGAGATGCTTTCGAGGACGTTAACAACTTTACATATCTGGGCAGCATCATCGACGAGAAATGTGGATCGGATGCAGATGTGAGGGCGCGGATTGGCAAAGCGAGGGCTGCATTTCTACAGTTGAAAAATATCTGGAACTCCAAACAAATATCAATCAACACCAAAATAAGGATTTTCAATACAAATGTGAAGACAGTTCTACTGTATGGAGCGGAAACATGGAGAACTACCAAAGCCATCATTCAGAAGATACAAGTGTTTATTAACAGCTGTCTACGCAAAATACTTCGTATTCGTTGGCCAGACACCATCAGCAACAACGAACTGTGGGAGAGAACAAATCAAATTCCAGTGGAGGAGGAAATCAGGAAGAAGCGGTGGAGTTAGTGGATAGGACATACACTTCAAACAGCACCTAACTGCGTCACGAGACAAGCCCTCACATGGAACCCTGAAGGCAAAAGGAAAAGAGGAAGGCCAAGGAACACACTACTCCGAGAAATAGAGAAAGATATGAGAGGAATGAACAAATATTGGACAGAACTGGATAGGGAAGCCCAGTAGAGAGTTGGTTGGAGAAAACTGGTGAGCGGCCTATGCTCCATTGGGAGTAACAGGCGTAAGTAAGTAATATATATATATATATATATATATATATATATATATATATAT
>CALYCR020001228.1:0-10562 GCA_944470395.2 Schistosoma turkestanicum
ATGCTATTACGAGTTTACCTTAGTCGATAAACGCGAACGATACTTTTACCAGCTTCCAGGAAGGCTACCTTGAATCCAACGGTAAAACAGAAGTCTTGGTAAGAGTAGAAAGTATATTCTACAAGCACCCAGCAATCCAGTACAATCAAGCATACAACTCTCGTTTATTTATACAACATAACAACGTCCTTGAGACAGTTAAGAAAATAGCATACTAAAATACACTGTGGCCAATCACAGCCATTGATTTTCCTGGTGGGAGTTGAAATCTCAAGGTCATTTGATCAGCCCCTGCTGGCGAACGTGAAAAACCGAAATACGGCATTATCAAGTGAATTTTGGGGATCTAACATCCCCAACACTCCTCCCCTTTTTAATAGCGTTTTCTCCTGTGGTTGACTTGCATCTTGACTATTGTTCGCCGCTGTCTGAGGGGATACCTTCGGGAACGAAGAACAGTTTGCTGCTGAGTTTCTTCTCGTGGCGGGGCTCTCGGTAGGTTGAAGGTATCAAGCAAGATGTCAAGGGGAAGGCTTTCTGCTCTTGATGGACGATCTGGGGCTAGCCGTCTGCGTATCTGATTGCGATGACGTGACCATTTATCACCTCCTACCTCTACTTCGTACATAACTCGACCAACCCTTCTGACCACTCTCGCTTCTACCCAAGGACCATGGTTCGTTCTGTAGTCGCGGGCAAACACAGGGCATCCTACTTCGTAAGCGGATTGTCTTTGCTGCTTTGTCTTTACTGATGAGGGTGCATTAGTCGGATGCATCAGGCTGTGGATCGTTTTCAATCTTCTTCCCATCAGGATTTCAGCTGGGGACTTTTGCTCCGGTAACAATTCATTTGGTGTTGTCCGATAGACGTACAAGAAATTTTGTAATGCTTCGGCTGGCGTCCCCTCCCCTTTTGACTTAAGCAGTGCTCTTTTAAACGTATCCACAAACCTTTCCGCCTGCCCATTCGATTGCGGGTGGTATGGTGGCGAGCGTAAGTGTTTAATGGCTAGCCGTTGACAGAAATTCTGGAATTGGGAAGAGGTGAATTGAGAGCCATTGTCGGATACGATCACATCTGGTATGCCATTTCGTGAGAAAATTTCAGTCAGGAGCTGTATAGTCTTAGTTGTAGTGGGCGGCATAACGGGGCTGATTTCCGGCCATTTAGAAAAGGCGTCGACGACAATTAAATACATAGTTCCATTTATTGGGCCAGCGAAGTCGACATGTATCCTGGACCAAGGATGCTCAGGTTTGGGCCATGAAACCGGCGGAATTTTGGCATTCATCTTTGCCGCCTGTTGACACCGCATGCATTTTTCAACCAACGCTGTGACATGTTGATCCATGTGAGGCCAGTATGCATAACTTCTGGCTATGGACTTCATTCTTTTAATCCCAGGATGCCCAAGATGGAACTGTTTCAGAACTTTTGCACGAAGGGATGCTGGCACCACTACTCTTTCACCAAACATCAGACAATCGTTGACGATGCATAGTGACTCCCGCCGCTGATACAGTTGCTTCATGTCACCTTCAAACTTTTTCGACGGCCAACCGCTAGTGACATATTTCATCGTCATCTTGATGATGGGGTCGTTTCCAGAAGCATTTTGTATGTCTGTTGCAGACACCGGTAATGCGCGAACTGCGGTTGTCAGATCACATTCTGCGTGGTCTTCTACTGACAGAGATGCGATCACCATGTTTTCCTCAGCCGCCTTCGTATACGCTTCTGGGTCATGTCGTTGTGATACCAGGTTGCATATGGTATTTAGCGGGACATCAGCCAATTTTAGCTGGTCGAGCCAATCTAAACCAAGTAAATTTAGATCAGCTGGCGTTATATAGCATACCCCAGTAAACGACGAATCTCGGAAAGCAACTTTACATTCCAATTGTCCTAACAGACGAAGATAATTACCACATGCTGTGCGAGGCTTTTGTGTTGTGTGCTGCAGGCTTGGGCTGCCCAACTTGGTCCAATTTTTGCGTGAGAGGATAGTGACATCAGATGCAGTATCTATTTGCATTCTGGTGATGAACTTTGGCAGGAAGATATTAGGCTCAATGCATTGGTACTGGATCTAGGAAGAGGCTTCTTAGCACTTCTGGATCGCTTTGGCTTTTTCTGTAGGCAAAAGCCATCTTTATGACCGATGACTTTACACTTCCTGCATCTATGCTGCCTAAATGGGCAGTTCCGTACATAGTGCCATGAACCGCAGTGCCAGCAAGCAGAAGGTGGATTCATTTTGGGTTTTTGGGCCGAATTGGAGCGGGGTGAACTGGGTGTAGCATGGGCAGACTTATAATGATTAGGTGGCTGCTGTACCAAATGAATTTCAGATCGGCTTGAACTACCACTCTGAACTATAGTCGAGTCTCGTTGTAGGTCAGTGAGACGTTGGTACTCATGAGCCATATCATTAAGCGTAAGCTTTGGATCTTGCTCCAACCGACTTAGTAGCCTTGTTCTAATGTCACTGAACTTACTCGACTGGAGGCTGCAGATGAGAATGAGGGCTTTGAACTGGTCTTCCGACAAAGACTTCAACCGAAAGCGTTCGCATTCACGGTTGACGATGCCCACGTGCGTAAGAAAATCATCATCTTCGTTCATAATAAGCTTCAAACATCGATAACGAGTATTAAATAGTGACGAGTTGTCTCCAAAGTGTTGGCTTAAAGTCTGAACAGTCTCAGAAAACGAACAATCTCGTGGGTTCAAATTCATTTGTTTCATTAACAGCTCCAACATACGTTCCTGCAACTGTTCATATCGTTTACCTTGACGTTCCAGTAAAGATTCTAACTGTTCAAGGTTAATTGACATTGTGAATTGTGAGCCCCGTCGCCACTGATATGTTTTGTGGATATGGTTTTTACCCCGTCGCCACTGATATGTTCGTCACTTAGGATGCTTGATGCTATTACGAGTTTACCTTAGTCGATAAACGCGAACGATACTTTTACCAGCTTCCAGGAAGGCTACCTTGAATCCAACGGTAAAACAGAAGTCTTGGTAAGCGTAGAAAGTATATTCTACAAACACCCAGCAATCCAGTACAATCAAGCATACAACTCTCGTTTATTTATACAACATAACAACGTCCTTGAGACAGTTAAGAAAATAGCATACTAAAATACACTGTGGCCAATCACAGCCATTGATTTTCCTGGTGGGAGTTGAAATCTCAAGGTCATTTGATCAGCCCCTGCTGGCGAACGTGAAAAACCGAAATACGGCATTATCAAGTGAATTTTGGGGATCTAACATCCCCAACACTAATTTACAATGGAATATTTTACAAGATGGATTGATTTTTTATAGGTATTTATTGAACTAAAGCATATTTTCGTGATAGTAAGGAAATGTAGTTTTATTTATATATAGTATACTGTAAGAAAGAACTTAGAGTGCTTATTCAAACAAGACTGTAGATGAAATAATTACACACAGTATTTTTATATTTGTCTGATCTTACTCGCTTGTTTTACTTTCGGGCACAGTTTTGGAGGTTTGTGTTTTTACACATTTGAAATCATTAATCAATCATTGTTAGACCACCATTAGAAATGAGGAAGCACTGGACGACCGTTTTGTCCTGATATGGGACTCATCAGTGATAGTGCGCATCCACGAATTCCGCACCTCACAGGATTCGAACTCGGGACCTTCGGTCTTGTGAGCAAACGCCTAACCATCGGACCTGTCAGGTGTAGGCAGTAACAATACCGAAGACAAATAGGTGAGGTCACGCAAAATCCGTAGATTAATCGGAGTTAGACATTAGCACCATTGGTTGCCGGCCCAGTGGTCCGATGGTTAGGCCTTCGCGCACAATACTCAAGGCCCGGGTTGGAATCTTGCGAGGTGCAGGAGTCGTGGATGCGCACTGCTGATGAGTCCCATACCAGGACAAAACGGCCGTCTTGCAGTGCTTCCACATTTCTAATGGTGGTCTAACAATGATTGATAGATGATTTCGAATGTTTTACTTTTGCCTGTTGCCACAAATGAAGCATAGGCTGTTGACCAGCATTTTCCAACCTACTTTGTCCTTGATCTTCCATTCTAGTTCTGTCTAGTCGGTGTTCATTTTTCTCATGTCTGTTTCCATTTCTCAGCGTAATGTGTTACTTTGTGTTCGTCTTTTCCCTTGGTCTCAAAGATAGCCTGTCTGAGAATAAAAGTCTAAACAAGTGTTAAATAGTTCATCGTTAATCCATAAATTTCGAAATCGGCCTTTATCATGAACTGACATCAACAGAAGGAACTTTGAGAACCATCTAACACTTAATAACTATTTCATGTTGGCGCGCACCTCCACAACAGTATGTAACCATGATTATACCTGAAGTCAAACGCATAAATTTCATGCTTCAAAGCTAACAAATCGCCTTTGGATCAATAAGACTCAATACAATGATTCATATTTTCATTGTTTAGTCTGACTGCGTCACTTATAACACATGGGTTTTTTCTTATACAACAGAGTTAAAAACCAGGAGTAAATAGTTTTGCATTAACTTTTGGGGATACTAATAATACTTCAACTGATCTAACGAAACTATTGTTTGATATTTCAAATCTCGAATCACTTTATAATACAGCCTTTCCTATCTTTAACAGTAGTACATATTTATAAAACAACTTGCTTACTTACTAACTTACTTTCGGCTATTACCCACAATGGAGCGTAGGCCACCGAGCAGCGTTCTCTAACCTAGTCTGTCCTAGGCCTTCCTTACCAGTTCTATCCAATAGCTGTTCACTATTTTCATGTCTGTCTCTATTTGCTGACGTATTATGTTCCTTGATCTTCCTCTTTTCTTTTGGCTTTGAAGATTCCGATGGAGGTCTTGTCTTATGACGCAGTTCAGTGCTTTCTGCAATGTGTGTCCTACCCACCTATAACGCTTTTTCCCAATTTTTGCACATTTGGAATCTGGTTAGTTCTATCCCACAGTTGATTGTTGCTGATAGTGTCTGACCAACGGATATGAAGTATTTTGTGTAGACAACTGTTAATAAACACTTGTGAATAATGGCTTTGTTGGTTCATCCCATACATTAGAATTGTCCACTTGAAGTCCTACTGAAGTTATTGTCAGTCAAAAGCCCAGAGAAAGGAGGGATGTTGGGCATGAAGTTAACTAACCCATCCCATAGAAAACTATCTCGCTACAAAAACACTAATTAGCAACACATAACTCTATCAAACAACTAGAAAATACAAACCGTTCAGTTTAAGTAGACGATTTCGTCGGAAAGAAAAGTTTCTCCCATTGATTTCTTGGCTTTATTTTTCATTTCATGAATGAAAATGCGCAACTTTTCATGATTTAACTCTTTAAGACTAAACTTACATTCAAATTACGCCGAAAAAAATATCTTTCTGTTATATATATATATTTCTAATGATTGTCTTATTTAACTGATTGGTTTCCTGTTCGACAAAGAAAAAGGACACAATGTAGTAAGTACATTGTTGTTAAACATATGTTTTTTAAAGTATTTGATATACTTATATGATAAAATTTTCTTAAAATATCTAATGATATTATATATATTTTCTTATTAGTTATATTTTCAAATTGAGGAAAATACCTAACTGAGTCATAAGACAACTCTTCCACCTGGAATCCTCAAGTGCAACGGAAAAGAGGAAGTCCAAGCAATACATTACGTCGAGAAATGGAGACAGACATGAGAAGAATGAACAATATTTCGACAGAATTAGAAACCAATGCTTAGGACAGAGTAGGTCGAGGAACGCTGGACGGTTGCCTGTGCTCCATTGTGGGTAACAGACGAAAGTAACCAAGTAAGTAAGTAAAGTATATTTTTTTAATTCATAACGACTTGATTGATTGATATTTTGATTTTAACTAGATAATGATTATGGTTATTGGAAAAAAATTACTGCTCGTTATAATTACATACTACTGTTAATTTAGTGGCATATGATCTGACTCTAATTTTAAACAAACAGTCTAATATACTAAGAAATAAATCTCCACCACCCAATTTCTATCATTATTAGGCGAACTTCGATTGTGTAATGGTGGTAAGCAGAGCTCAAGCATATTTATATATATTAGCTCAATAATAATAAAAATACAATGGTATACATAAGTTTGAATTATTTTTTCTGGTGAGTGCATTTTTAGTGAGTTAGGTTTCCATGGGATGTGGTCTCTTGAGGCCACCACTAGCCCCAGTGGGGCTGCAGATAGGATCGAAAGAGCAAGAGCAGCAACTATCTACGTACGCTGAAGTCAGGATTTTCAGTACGCATGTCAAGACAGTTCTTCTGCATGGCGTGGAAACTACAAGTATTTATTAACGGTTGTCTACACATGGAACTGAGGGTCCACTGACCAGACACTATTAGAAACAACCTAATGCGAAGGAGAACAAACCAGAGTCCAGTGGAGGAAGCAATCAAGAAGAAGCGCAGGAAATGGATGGACACACACTGCGGAAATCATACAACTGCGTCACAAGACCAGTCCTCCCTTGGAATCTTCAAGGCAAGACAAGAAGAAGAAGACCAAAGAACACAAAGAAAGCTGAGAAGTGGAGAAAAATATGAGATGAATAGATACCAACTGAACAGAACTAGAAGAGAAGGTCAAGGACAGAGTAAGTAAGTACGTAATCTGTAAAATGTTGCTGTGGGAGTGACGCCATCTACTAAATACATTAACCAAATTAAATGTACACAAACTCCGAATGTAACTGAGTTGATTTGCTACCTTCCAGTTATTGCGATGGAATCAGACTGATGGGAAAAAAGCAAGACATTAGAACAGGAGTGCTCAATTCACCGACTACCGGTTGAATGATACCCATAATAATAATAATAATAATAATAATAATAATAATAATAATAAATTGTACACCGTTTTCAGTCTTTGATTGAAAAATATGTCGGAGACGTTAGATTCTCACAACTCACCTGATAAAGGTCCTAATTTCGGATTTTTTATGTTTTCGCGCACAAGCTGCTCAGTCGACCTTGAAATACATGTCCCACTCGGAAAATCCTTGACTGTCATTTGTTGATGGATTATTTTAGTATGCTATTTTTGCTGCTCTCCCAAGGACGTTTCTGTGTTGTGTAAATACACTTCATGTGTGTGCTCTTCAACTTCGTATTTTCTGCGTGCTTGTAGTATACATTTTCCACGTGTTGTCAAGACCTCTTCCTCTACTTAGTTGGGCTTTGGGACGCTCGGATTAGAATAGCCTGTCGTGTTAGTGGATCATTTGTCTTCTTTCTCGTTTACCAACTAAAGTGAACTCGTAATATTTTCAAGTATATCAAGTGACGATACGTACTGCTGGTAGGTCTCACTTTAGGACTTGACGGCCGTCTAGTGCTTCTAATATCCGTCTAACAACGATCGTATTATAATTTCAAGGACCTAAAACAATTTGAAAATAAATGAGAGGTCATGTAGTGCCTTCACATACATTCGAAATCGCTCATAGTTAATTTGGTTAAGCCTTTCGATTAACTTATTTAACTAAGCCATTTGTATAGCAACAACTTATATGTAACATTGGCTTTTATTATTATCTAGTTTGTATGAGCTGGTATGACAGAACATTGCTTACCGCATATGCGAATATTCATCCTACCCGCTTTAATGTTAACCTCGTAAATATTTCAATGACTCAGACATTTTCCTGTGTATGTATATATGTACATTTTAATCTTATTAACACATTCGCCTATTCGCTCGCTCGCTCGCTGGCGTGCTTGACTTTCTCTGTGTGCATATAGTTTGCTGATCCATTTGTGATGTGTCGAAATAAATATATTCAACACTTCGTATTCGCCTTCTGAATTATAAACCTCCAGGAGCTATTGCATAACGATTGTCTAGACGAGAAAATTGCAAAGTCTATGAGCTCGTTGGATACCAATCGTCACGAAACTAGTGATACACTGTCCATTGTCAGTTGAAATGGAATAACTGGAGGACTTCAGTGGAACTGTGACCTTAACAACAGGCTTTGGTTTCTGTATAGAAAAACTAATGGCTGAGGATATATATATATATATATATATATATATATATATATATATATATATATATATATATATATATATATACGAGCAAAACTAAACACTCTATATAAATGAGATGAAATGTATTGCATTTCATCATGACCGATTACTTATCAATAGATTAATTTGAACTTGATCTACCGTAACCCGGATTTGTCACATGTTTTATGGGCAACAGCAAAATACAAGTCATGTGTTTTATTGTATGTTGATCAAATGGATTAGGTTTATTCCTGATCATTATTCAATCCTATAAACAATCAATGGTTTTGTTTAAATCATACTTCTACGCACTTACATATATTGATTGTCTTTAACATATTTCGCAATGAAGAACTTATTTTCGCATTTTAATAGACTGAAAATGTAACATCTTGATATAACTAGACATTAGTTTAGTACATGTTTATTAAATAAACAGTGTTCATATTTTCGGTAAAAGGTTTGTGAAGATTATTGAGTTTCATTGAAATCATGAATTGGTTAATGTGAGACCATCATTAGAACTCTGAAAGCAGCGGACTGCCGTCAGATACTAATATGGGACTCGTCGGTAGTACGCATCCAAAACCACGGCTCTCGGTAATCGACCACAGACCTTCGGTCTGTGTTTACCAAAAACTGTTGGTGAGGTCGCGGAAGACTGTGGATTGATCGAATTTAGACATTATCACCTCTAGACCAACAACCCAACATTCAACAGTGGAAATGTCTAACTCTAATCTACCCAAGCTATTGTGCTCAGTAGTCAAGAGATTAAGCATTCGCTTACGAGACCGAATATCCTGGGTTCGTGGATTCTCACTGCTTATGAGTCCCATACTAGGATGAAACGGCAGTCCGATGCCTTTGGGTTTTCAATGGTGTTCTAACAATGAACGATTCATGATTTCAATGAAACTTTTCACATTCAGTAATTTCTTTGTTTTTTGAAAACTCAGACAAGAGAGCTGTCAATGACTTCATCAATTTGTGCCATGTTTTGGTTTGGCTGCTCCTACCTTTCATCCAATCTACTCCTGTATCCGCCAACATCGCTCGTCGACGCAGTCGGTGGCTGGGTATACATACCACATGACCCAACCACCTCAACAGATGAAGATTTACTACTGTATTAACTCGTCGTTAATCAAGTTAATACTCCTTAATTTATATGCACATTAAGATGAAAAAACTGAATTGAATCAAATCTATAATGAATTCGTTTAACAAAGCCTTTATTTGTAATAATTGTTGTTGATGATAAGATTAATTGTTTGACAAGAATATAATTTTACGCAACTTAGTCAGTCAGTTACAACGTACAACTTGATATATACGTACATCAGTTAAAGTTTTCATACCACATTAACACAAAGAGATCGAATTTTCAGCTCAAATCCCATAGTAGAAGTATTAGCAGTGATCGGAAAGATTAGAGATATAATCCGAGATGTAATGTCCAGTGGAATCAATTTAAAAAGAGAAAAAATGGTCTTTCTACACCACAAAACATTGCTCGACGGGGCAGTCGGTGGTCAGGCATACATAGCACGTGTTTCAGTCATCTCAAATGATGAAGATTATTCAATGCTTCAACAATTGATTTTCCATTCTTACCTAGTAACCTTTTCTTAACACAGGCTTTGATTAGTCAGTGGTCCCAGTATGGACAAGTAATACATCGGAGATACTTACGATCGAATACTAGTAACCTAAGAATATCCTTTATGCTCACGGGCTGTTACACAGCCGTATAGTTGAATGGTGCAAACTGATGCACAGTAAACTGGTCCGTTAGTTAGCTGACGGATATTCCACCGACGCCATAAGTTGGTCGAAGCTAATCGAGTTTTCTATATCCTCGTCGAGATTTCATCATACAACAGGCTATCAGGACCAATGCTACTCCCTACATAAGTGAAGCGGTCAAAACGTTTAACTACTTCACTAATTCAGATGCCAATACAGTCTAATCATGAAGCGGAATTTCTCATTTCGACGGAAAGAATCGCACCCTTAACATGATGGGATTGTTGTTTAAGATGATCAGAAGACTCTGCATTTTGTCAGCCTCCTCACCAGACAGAACTATTTCATCTCTACATATCCTAAGACAATAAGTAAATCTCACAGTAAAACACCAACTCCGGAGGAGAAATCAGACGATGTAAGTATTTTGGGGCAGAGTTTTGGAGGTTCAACCCTGTCGGGTGTAGGCAGTAGCTACCAAAGACAAATGGGTGAGGTCGCGAAGAATCCCTAGACCAATCAGAGTTAGACATTAACACCGTTGGATGCCAGCCCAGTAGCCCGATGGTAAGGCGTTCGCCTACAATGCCGAAGGTCCCGGGTGGGAATCCTGTGAGGTGTAGGAGTCGTGGATGCGCATCGCTGATGAGTCCCATACCAGGACGAAACGGTCGTCCAGTGCTTCCAGATTTTTAATGATGGTCTAACAATAAATGATTGATGATTTCAAATGTGTAAA
>CALYCR020001229.1:0-10589 GCA_944470395.2 Schistosoma turkestanicum
GGATGTGAAATATCTTATTGAATCGCAACTATGATCTATAGAACTACTAATACCACTACTGCAACTACTACTACTACTATTACCATACTACCACTGCATTACTACTACTACTACTACTACTACTACTACTACTACTACCACAACTACTACCACTGCTACTACTACTACTACGACTACTACTACTGCTACTACTACTACCACTACCGTACTACCACTGCATTACTACTACTACTACTACTACTACTACTACTACCACAACTACTACCACTGCTACTACTACTACTACGACTACTACTACTGCTACTACTACTATTGCTACGGTTAAACTTCAGTTACTACTACTTTTTGAACTGATTCGCTATGTTTTGTTCCTGGCTTATGCAATAATTCGGAAACCGTCCTACTACTGTGATCGTGCATGGATTCTGATGATCGTTCCTGTTGGTTTACAAAGAAAAACAGTTGTATAGCACTGATACATAATCGTCTGATGAAATGATACTTGACGGCAGCTTGCAATAGATCAGTTGTCTATTCAGGACCATGTCCACAATAAGAATTATAATAATAAAACAATCAGCCCGAACAGAGTTCCAGCTTTGGTGATTGCTCTTCGATACACAGGGTAATCTTTACTCAAATACTGAGAGAAAATATAAGAGAAATTATAGAGAAGGCGACAGAAGAAAATTTACAAATTAATACAATGAAATTCACGTAATTCCACCATGGCATTGACGGCACATATTATGATTCTTTGAATATTCATTTCTTATTCAGTAATTTCCATTTCGCACACTGAATCACAAATCCATCTGACTACTTCTGTTACACTGCAGTCACTACTACATTTCAAACAGGTCCGCCACATTTCTTTTCTGCTCAAGGTGATGAACATTGAATAGATATATGGATAGTCAGTCATTGTGAATGTAATATATAATAAGTTTACTGTAATTGTGTACTAATAATTCATCCACAGTACATAAGTAAGTTTTATTTCGGGTAAATTGTTTGTGAATCAAAACATATTCATTGATATGTTGCACAGAGATGTTTCAAATTATTTGTGGTTGAGATACAAGTGACTGAAATGAACAAACAAACGCGGTGAAACAGGTTAGTTCAATCAGTTTACTGAATGTTTGATGGAGGTATTTGCTCCATGCCAAAATTCCTTCTGTTAGGCATGATTGATAAATTTCCGAATTATTGCTTGATAAATAATTAGTCAATCACTTACAAACATCTGCACAATCGGAAACCTGAAATGTGTAATAATTTCATTCAACTATTTTGCCTTCTCAGTTGTTGACGTCGCAGTTTGTGGAGAGTGTGGCTGCCGACTTGTCACATAAGCCAACAAATCTACTAAACGCAGCGCGACCTGTGGATATCGGTGAACTGACGAGGTTGACTCGTCAGCTGATGACAAGAACAGTAACCTTGGTCGGGTGCGAAATGCAGGAGATAAATACTTTCGAGAAAAATATTGTGGAGTTAGAGCGTGAGATAGCAGCATTACGTAAAGATCAGAAAAGGAAAGATAAATGTTACGCTTGTGGAGGTGCCGGACATTGAAAGATAAACTGTCAAAGAAGATAACGATACGGCGATCAGAAAGACTACGATGACAGCTTATTAAAAGAGGGGAGGAGTGAGATGCGCGCTACTTATAAGCATTACATGACGCAAGTGAAAACGTAATGTCTGGTAGCAGAAGATGGGGTGAGATCAAGAAAGGACGAGTGGGAACACAATGGAATTTGTATGAAACGCATGAGTAGTGAAATGTCAGACAATGGATTGATGATGGATTCATGAATTGCAAATTAACCGTTTACGATATGGTTTTGCTATTTTACTGAGCAACTCTGTAATTTGCGATCAATACAATTCGGTTGCCCTCACCTGTGTTCTCCTTCACTAAACTACTACTGTGAAACTTCGCACTTTCTTTCGATCTCACTTTTTCTAATGAATTCCATAGACCACATACTATTACTTAGCTTTATTACTCTTTGGCATTCGCATATCTTATATTTTTATGCCTTCAGCTTCAGGGTCCTGTTTTGGTGTTGTATTGTTCATTTTTAAGTCGTTCGTATTCTAAGGCATCTTGGATCTCCACTCATAAATATTCGTAAGGTTTCGAATGTTATTAGTGATTAACCTCTGATTGATGACGGAATATTATATTAACTGCTCATCTAATTTGAAACATTTTTATCGGATCGCATTCGTGTGTTGACAGTAATGTTTTCGATTGTGTCGAGAAAATAAAGACTTCTAGCTAGTGTAAAAAAGTCAAATTCTTTCGTTTAACTAGTTTACTACAATGAACGAAAAAAAACATTTCAGGCTAAAATTAAATTAAATATTTAGTTGCACACTTGACGGATATCTGTTCATATATCATAATATGTGATTCGAGTAACAATGAAGTAGTTTACAGATGTTTATTTTTACTTGAAACCATCAAATAAACATGGCTACAAAAACTGCTTGAATTCTGAAAGCACTGAAAATCTAATATTTTGAAGAAAAGCAATATTCTACAGTGCTCATTCGCGAGCCTGTAGTGAAAAGCTCCTATGATCAGAATACACTGAGTAATACGGGAAACACCTAATTTTGTACTCACTTGTAACAATAATTGTTCTTTTATATTGCGTTTGTTCAACTGTAGTAAAAATGCTTACTATTGCACAGTCATCTGTTTGTCTTACTGAAGTTCTTGGATAGATGCTGCAATTTATGCCGCCCACTTTCTTGTTTAAATATATTTGTCATCCTGGAATATCTTATCCTCTGACTGACCAGTTGTTACTTAGTATTATTTCATTCCTTGCAAGGCACGAATTTAATCTACGTAAACAAATATACCTCAGTTCAAACCTCAGATTGGATCTTAGACAACATTTAATAATGATATATTTTTATTCTCAAATAAATACGTTACAAGAGTCACGCCAGTTTACAGGCTAGATCATATTGTCACAAATGCTTTCACAATTACTGTAAAAGTCAGAGCAGTCACATTAAGTATAAGAATCATTTTCTGATTGCATATTTACACCATGTCATTGACAGAAACAGTATTATACAGCCACATTTTTAATAGTAGAATACAAATAAGCAAGGTGCACAATTAGATGTGACTGTTTGTAAATCATGTTCATGAATTATTACTTTCGAAGTAAGAATTTGATTCACTTCGCTAAGAATCGAAATCCTCCATAAATGATATAGCAAGAAACATATGATGAATAATTATGTCTAAAACGATATATCATTTTCCAGTTGGTTAAAATGAAATTCTAGAAAGAAAAACTACTCATCTTTGCGTTTGCATCCCTTCTACAATCTATTTATTCACTCTGTTATGACTTTATCGAAACGTAATAATGGATACACTCATCACGTTCCCTAAGAAAGGAGTGATGTCATTCTGTCCACTTGAAACTGAGTTAAATAAAATATATTTCAGACACCAGTCATTCACATATTGTTTTCTTGGTGAGAACTAGAAAAGAGTAGCCGGGACAAAGTTGGATGCAGTATAATAGTCAACGGTGTATGCTTGATTGAGAGTAACAGAATACATGATTAGGGACAAGAAGATGACATAGTAACAAGAATATCAACAAAATCTCATCAACTTATATGAAGATCTCGAAAACAGATGCTTAAGGAATAAGTACTCATGGAACCTACTGATTCAGAGACTGCGATTACTCTGGCTGAGCTCACCTGTATTTGTTGCTCTCGATGACGTAATAGTTTTGTTCGTCTCTGACATCTAATCTTGACGCTGCATCAAAGTTATTCCTTTTCTCGCTTGCTTTGTATTAGACGTCACACTTGAAACTGACTCAAGAAAAGAAACGGAAGAAACTATGAAAGTCAGTATTTGGAAGATGCCGGTGTGTATTACCTTTTACGATCAAATTTTACGATTCCTAATTAATTTTTTCGTAGCATCAAGTGTTTTATAATCACATTCAGGCCTGCCGTTTCTTCATTATAAATGAGGAAATAAGCAGAAACGAATCTTGCGGGTCAGCATCATTTAGAGCTGCACAGCAGATTTAAAATCTTGTGATATACCTCGCAGAACGTACTATTGTATCATTATTCATTATGTATACATTACCATTCTTCAATACTGACTTATTAATCGATAGGGAATAGACTGAAATCAGTACTGTCGGCTTCAGCATACGCATCATAATTTTTATAATGTGATATATATTTATTCATGATCTAAATCATCTTATTTCGGTCAATCAGAATACCAGAAATATACATCTTTCAAAGTGGATTCAGTGAAACACTGAACATCTAACTGTCGATATACATGGTATTCTAAGAAACAACATAATGATAATGAAGCACGTTATCGCGTATCTTGTAGTTTCACTCGTAAATGGAAGCAGTCAAATTTCCGGTTCATTCGAAACAATAAATTTCATAAATAATAAATTTTATTTTACCTAAAAAGTAAGAAGCAAATGATCAAAGCCCACACATGTCAAATGTCACAAACCAGGTACGTAAGGAAAACAATTATATACCAGAAATAACCAGGCAATTATAATGACTGAGTTCGAATGTACATGGATGTGATTTATTTGTTAGTAACGTGAGTTTGATGTATCAATGTTATGTTTAGCAACACTATATGTTCATTCAGTAGGGGAAAGCATGATAAGAGATTTTATTAACTGAATAAATGAAAGCTGTCGTAATATTCAGTTATAGGTTGTGTAAACTAGTTGAATTTATAACACGGTGAATCAGACTTATCGGATGATGCAGCTTGTAGACCACAAAAATAAAAACGAATAAGTTGGGTGAAAAGCTTGTATAATAGCTGCCACTGAAGCAGTAGGTCTCAACATGTCGAATGGAAGGCAAGATATTGCCACAACATTGTACTCATGCTGAACACTTATAACGCAAAACAAATCTGCGCGAAAATAATTTCGATAATAACCTGCAATCAAAGAAGAAGGAATCCTGTGATCACTGTTCTACGCATCACAGAAGCTCTCTGTAAGCGGTCGCAAACCGGATTTTCCTAAGCCAAGAAGAACAGCGAAACAGTTGGTGGTGGAATTTCAAGATCACTTAACAAAACAACCCTTCTGATTCTGCTCGATATCGAAGCAGCATAAACACTTTCAATAGTTCGTTTAAGAACCAAAACTGCAAAGATCATGATGATTATTAAAAATCAACACTTACACTTCGTGGTTTACATTGTCGTCCAACATGGTCTGTTGAAATGATTGCAGTAACAAGCATCAAAAAACATGACAGTTTTGAGAAGTGAACCTGTCGAAGATAGACTCCAGCACATCAGATTACTTCATTACAGGTACAGGGGAATCAGAGGTGCCATTATTAGGCCATACGTCGTAATATGCATGGCAAACCATTGAAACGTGATTATCTAACTGATGAATCACGTCAAATCCTATCAATGCAATCGTCGGACATTAGGCATCTGACTCGCGCATACTCTTTCTCATTTGGAGTTGCTACAACTTGCAATGCTTTCTCAGCGAACATGACCATAGTCTCCTAATTGGACTGCTTTAAGAAAGATGCATGGGTTGAAGGCGCAAGCTTATAAAGCTTCAGCTAGCTGTCATCACTAAATTTTATCCAATGAATGCAGACCTATCTTGCAATGGTAGTCAGGTCTTTCTTCCCTCGTTCCGCCTAATTTATCGTTGTTGATGAAGAGGATTTGTTTATGTGATATTATTCTTATGCTTGAAATCAAAATCGGATAGTAGACAAAAGTCCACTGAAAATGGTCATCTGCAGGACAGCAGACTCGTCAGCGCTGTGCATCGTCAACCCAACAAAGGGGAATCTGAGGCTGAAGAGGTGTTCACGGTGAACAGTTCAACTGATATATTATGCAGTTGTGAGTTGAAATCTAAACAACAAATGAACATTGTGCAGTTAATCCCTGGTGCTTGAAAACTTCGGTCTACGCTAGATGACAAACAATCGTTCCTAAGTGAGACATTCTTCTAACAATGTTGTTGAGAACGCATTAAGGATGTCACTGAAAATATTTTCACGAAAGTAGCTGATTTTTAAGTAATGCATAAAGAAACTCACCATGAGTACCCTATCAATGATTCGTCAATTTGTCGTTAGTTTGGTTGAGATTACTTATGAAGTGAAATTTGAAACAGAGACGTAAGATCTCAAGAAATCACTAATAAAACATCCTAATTAGGCATTGATGTTTTTGCTCAAAAGCATCAACCATTCCAGGGATAAAAAACAGAGTGAAAGGTAAATAATCCAGAGAGTGTGATTGATATGTTTGTTGAGAGAGCGAGTGAACAGTATAGTTCTGCACAACGTTGCATACTCTGGTGATAAGAAATAACTGAAAAAGTACAATAAATGCGAAGTGATGAAATTTAAAGTATTTAGACTGTTTCCTTCCTCTGTCGACTATCGTTCTCTCCTATTCTCTTACTTCATATTCCTGACCGTCAGGAAACTGTTCGAATTCTTATTTGAACAGTGATGAATGAGTACCATTATTCGAATCTTTTCAGATGGAAATGGGAAAGTTACACACTTTTTGAAACTGAACTAATTTTATTATTAATCTGTTCAAATAATATAACTAAATGAATAGATAAAATGGTACTACAGTTCCATGAGTAGAATGAATTTATTCAAACGAACAAAATACTGGGTTTTTTATCAAACAACGCATCGATGTAAATGAATATTTGGGTTACATTCATGCTGAACATCTGTTTGTAAAATAAGACAGAGCGGTAATAAAAGCCTATAGTATAGGTAAACTAAAGTTAGTGCTTTCCGCGCTTCACCTGATAACTTCCATATTGAAAGATATGTATGATTATTATAAGTATTTGATTAAAAAACAACGTTTGATTCTTCATTTCAGTCACTTGTATCTCTACCAAAAATTACTTGAAACATGATGATGAATAGAAGTATTTGAAATGTTGTATTAACTTAAAATCCAAGTAGCAACGTAAGTGAATCAAGAACTACAAGATGAACACGAACGAATGTAGTGTATTTAGAATTCGATATCAAGAATTCAACAACACTAAGAAGTCACTGGTTCATTCAAACACCGCATCCGTCACAGCTTAAATTGGAATCCAAGTGTCTGTAATCAATTGTATGTCTTCTCAAATTCATCCTGTGTCTGTCCGATAGTGTATTCGATACAGACTCTGTATTATCTAGAATGCTCTCATTAGTATTAGAATTAACAAGCGACATCGGAACAGACTCACCTGGTTCCTGGCATTGTAGTTGATCAACATGTCGATTGTGTGTACCTAAGTCACTGATATCTAGAAGTCGCACCATAGATTTCCCGATATTCTTCAGAACAATCCCCGTGGATGGTCGAAGATCATTGCCACGGTAATATGTAACTTCTGCAGACTCCAAACATCTCACATTCGACCGAAGAATTCTTCCTTTTCATAGTTTTGATGGGGTCTCTTTCGTCACCGAATGTCTGTCATTTCTGTTTAGCTGTAGAAAGGTATCTACTCCCCTCTCCAGCTCATTAAATGTTCAGGCGGCAATCCACTTCGAATGCTGATTTTTCAGCTTATAACACTTCGCAATTCTTTGCTGCACGACAAATATCTGCGTTTATCTCTGACCACCAACACGTGAGCCTCGCCATGGACTTCATTTTCTCAACACCTAAATGTCCACTATGTAGATCTTCCAGGACAGCTTCACGCAATGAAAGAGGAATAACAACACGATCATTTAAACACAAAATACCATCAGGAGTAGTGGATAGCTCATCACACTTTGAAAAATAGATAGGGAATCCACTTTTCACATTAGCATTCCAACCTTTCCGTATGGCATTAATAACACATCCAAAGTTTCTACGAGTTTCTCTTATGAGATCTGGACGTTTCACTGGCAAAGGTTGCACCACTTTTCACATAGGCAGTCTGTGTCCAGTAATCCCCAATATTGATACTTCAGTGGGTCGTACCACAACGTTAGGATCTAACGATTTCAAGTTCTTGAATGAATTAATGTACTCTATACTGCCTGTGTCCACAATAAAGTCATGACATGAACCAAGCGATGTATACAATCGATATGGTAGACAAAGATAAATGATCATTAGGATCAGCTGAATTATTGAGATCTAAATTACAAGATTTAATATTACTTGAGGCGAAATGAACAGTTGCTTGCATATTGTCCTATCTTACCACATCTGAAACATTTAGCATTACGAAATGCACATGAATTACGAGAATGAAGTTTTCCGCATGATAAACATTTGCCAAATTTGTTCTCACCTTTGTGATTTCCTTTGTATTTCTTTATTGTTGATCACCGAAATTACATTTGACAGCTTGTTTCTGAAATTCCAAAATGAATTCCCTAATATTTTGGTCATTTTGACGAATCATCTTATGAAATTTCGCCCGATCCACGGCATTCAAAACCAGTGCTTTTTACATGATTCAATAATAACTCCTTAAGCATTGCATAGGGAAGTGCGATAGGTTTTCCTGTATATGCCTATGTTTTCAATAAGCTGTACGCTTCTCTTCCGATGAATGTCAGGAAATGAGCCACAATTTTATCATCTTTGACATCTTTTCCGGTCATACTCCAGATTTCAAACCTTTCCAAATAATCTTCAAATGCTTCAAAAGTAGAATGAATATCTAACTGTTCCATTACAAGCTCAATCGTGCCGCCAGTATGATGACTAGAAGTATGTGTATCAAGAACTACGGGATAAGCACGAACAAATGTACTGTAGTTAAAATTCGAAATCAAGCATTCAACAACAACAAGAAGTCACTAGTTAATTCAAACATCACAATATGGTATTCAAGCTATACATTTACTTCTGATATGAGTGCTAGTGTCGAACAGTTTATGTGGCTAGATATTCTAGAAACTTTCATTACCGTCATCTCCATCACCTTATTATATATTTAGTCAAGCGTGTATCTACAATTGTTAGCAACACCTTTGTGTTCAAACAGATTTCAGAGCAAAATGAACTCAACATGATTCAACCATTTACGACCACGACTAATCTCAGTAGTTTTCTTATATCTGTCTGATTTGTGATATTTCAAACTGCAGACGAATTGGATATTCAGGTTCAAATGTCTCAGTGTTTTGAAAACACAATTGTTTGTCTGATGCTTTCATCTAGACTGACTTTTTAGTCGACAGGGTTGTTACAGCAAATATCAGCAGGCTCAATATCATGATTCTGCAGAACGTATAAGATAGTGACATATCTCCCATCTCAATCGTCTATTGTGTCATGTCTATCCATAAGCTACTAATTTCGGACTTATTAGATGTTGATAGATAATATGGTCAATAGTGTGTGAAATTCAACTCATCTGATAGAACATTGATATAAATATTTCATTCCATTCATTTCATTATTAGTATGCTTACACATTCACTGCAGAAGTTATTGCTGGTAAATCGAGTAATACAGTCAGTTTGTGACGGCACGTTTACAGCATGTCACTGACACAGCCTTACTATCAGTAATAGGTACAAATAAGTAAGCTGCACCGTAGGTTTCTTCAATGATTTGCTTAGATCAGTGATGGATTTGTTAGAAAAAGTCAATCGAACAGCGACAAATACAGGCTGTGACCTAGAAGTGCGTGTTCGTATGTTGCTTGGAGGCGCCATGGATTTTTCACTGCCAATTGGATTATGCGGAGAGTAAAAAGATGCAAAGAGGAAACAGCAAGCTAATTGAATATATATTTATTCAAGATCTCGACTTACGTGTTTCGATACTGGTGTGGAAGAAATATTTATCTTAACCTAAAAGAATAAGTCTTCGGATCCTAGGGTTGACGTCAGCAGTAGTTTAATTATTTTGAAATCTTCCTAAAAGCGTTCTGCTTGGAGACTTTAGATACAATAAATCACCTAAATTGTATGAAATGATTTTCTAAGTAGTCAAATGATATATGATAAAAGTACGGTGCCTATGCCAAAATAATTGATTGCATCATTAGACAGAAATTATGTTGTTGCTGAAAGTGTTGTGCCAAAGAAACGGAAGTATTTTCCGAAGACAACTGTTACTAAATACTCGTATCTTCTGGATAGTGGCTTTTGTAGCTCTCCAAGTTTCCACTCCATACAGTAGAACTGTCTCGACATTTGTATTGAAAATCGTGATTTTGTTGTTGATTGATATTTGTTTGGAGTTCCAGATATTTTTGAATTGAAGAAATGCATTCCCTACTTTGCCGATCGTCGCACACAAACCTCTCATGGATACACCTTGTTTGTCGAAGATGTCGTGAAGATGTGTAAAAGTTTTACTGTCCTCCTAAAAATCTCCATCAGGATATATTTGGTTGACGCATATTGTGTTGTATCCCGAAATCTTACTTTCTCCTATATGTATGTTGAGAACTTTTGCCGCTGAGGCTGCGGCTACACTGGTCGTCTTCTCGTGCATTTGTTGTTGCGTTTCAGATAGAAGAGCCAGGTCATCTGCAAAGTTCAAATCGTCCAGCTGA
>CALYCR020001230.1:0-30514 GCA_944470395.2 Schistosoma turkestanicum
CGATTTTTTCGAAACTCCTCACTGTTTAAACTTACTAATAATGGAAGTGTATGCAGTGCTAATACTACCGACAGTTAAATTATTAAGTTGCAGATGTATTCCGTTAGTTTAAAATAATTCGATTCTGAGTATTAGCTAGACTAGTACATAATTCTAGTTATTAAAGTTATCCACTGTAATTCACTGCACTAAGGATTCATCTTTAGCGGCTGCATTCAATTTGAAGTAGGGCTCCCCGCTTTAAAAGGCCCGCGATCTTACTCTTATTTGTACAGACGCCTAAATATGCTATGAAATAAATCTTCCTTTCGATCTGTGTATATCACACTTAGGTGAACCCCGTTTGTGAGACGGTGGAAGTAAGAAACCAAATGCAGATTCAGTTAGATGAATTTATTTCATGCGTTCATTTAAGCAAACAGCCATCAGTATCAGAAGTGTACAAGCAAGGCGAAGCGAAGTGGAGAAGTTGAGTGAGTCCAACTCGATGAAATGAAGAATGACTCAGTATTTATAATCAGACAATAAATAATAGGCTGAACATGTAATGAGCAAAGAAAGCAGCATACACACTCGGATAAAAATAACCAACGAAAACGTCGAAAAACGAATGAATAAGGACTCGAGCAGAATAAATTAATTTATTCAAGGCCTGGTGCAAATCTAGTGTGCTCAACATACTGATGCACACTCCATTACACAATGGAATTCATTGTATCAAACAATTTTTACCACAACCAAGAAGCCATCGTGCAATAACATTAACAATAATGCCTATAATCTGTTCGCATATATTGCTACTTGTGGCATTTAAGGCAACAAAATAACTGTGTTATGTAGTGAAAAGTGAACTATGCAGGAAATGTATGGGACAAGTAGTTAATTTTTTTTTTCAGCAAAACAGAAATCAATCTTATAGACTGCGTAGACTGAGTTTAGGAAATTAAGAACTGAACTAACTGAAATATATAATTTTAAGGAGCTATTAGAACTGATAACAAAACCATGCACTTAGACTCAGAGAATCTAGCAGAAATAATTTGACCTTGAT
This sequence comes from Schistosoma turkestanicum, assembly GCA_944470395.2. NCBI lineage: Eukaryota > Metazoa > Platyhelminthes > Trematoda > Strigeidida > Schistosomatidae > Schistosoma > Schistosoma turkestanicum. The sequence continues at coordinate 1,052 of CALYCR020001230.1, forward strand.
CGTACTAATCACATCTGTCTCCAAGTTAACATTAAGAGCGCACTAAACGAATCGTTTGACAAATACTATAACCAGTTGCTAGAGGATCCCACCTTTGATGACTGAAAATAGGAATGCTTTCAATGTTAAGTAAGCTAAGATTGATGTGATAAGAAATTTGGATTTAAGCTAAATTTAATAGCCGAGAAGTTAAAACAAACAAACTATTGATATTGATCTTTCATGAATATTATGCTCTAACAAATAACACAGTTGGTGTCGATTAGATTATTTTAGCTGGGATGGATACTTTCCTCTAGGTTAACTCATTGCCGAATATTTTAGCCTTCTAAATTATACTACCGCTCAGAGATAGAGAGAGCCATTTACACAACAATATCTCATTATTTAGAAGTCTCGAGTGACGCATTATTGATATGAAAAGACTTTTGCCTCAGTAGATTATTTATCCCTATTTCTTTACCGATGACGTATAAAAGCGGAATAGTTTATTATCAATTACACAACAGTTAAAACATCCAATATCATTTTCACATGTTCACAATTAACTAAAATACATGAAATTATTTTCCACTCTGACGAAAAACAACCAAATAAATGTAACAAAATTAGTTATTTGAATTCAAACCCTCAAAACAAAACAAAACTAACTAACTTACTCTTCATTAATCAGTCAGCCATTCAATTTTATTTTTTAGTTAATAAATAATAATAGAAAAGAAAGAGTTACTCAACCATTACACAGTTTATTATTCTTGACCTCTATCTAACATAAAATAAAAGACCGAAAAAAAGGAGAACAGCCCTGTTCAAGATTCAATCAATGTCACTAGTAAATGGTAAAAATAGGAAAAAGTCATCTAAAGTTTCACTAGAAATATACTCAATCTATCAAATGAGTGAAACCAGTCAGCATAGTTAAATACTACAAAGTTGAATCTTATCAATGATTTGTAATGTTCACTTGTATGTCGGTCGAGCCCGCATGGCTTGTTCTAGTCTTTGGACAAACTAACTGATACATTTTTCTCCATTTATCATTCATTCATATATTCAACTGTCAATTAATCGCCTAAAACCTTGGTTGTTTTTACTTGAGTGCGGATATGCAATGGTTATCCGCTTGTCACGTGTTTTTCATCGCATTTCCGCCAATGCACAAACAGGGTTCTCCTAAGAGTGATATACGAATATTGAAGTCAGATCCCCGGGCCACTGAAGTGATGGGCACGACTTGAAGAGGCATGACTAGGTATTTCTAGTCAGACAAAATAATAATAATAAGCTAGACATGTGAAAAACGAGTAAGCAATCCAGGTACTCAAGTAAAAACAACCAAGGTTACAAGTGAATCACTAACAAGGTCAAAATACCAGTGAATGATAAAAACTATTATAAAGCTTCTACGAGAGAAAGTTGAACTTCACACGAATATCTGCTGTACTTTGCATGTTTTTTTTCACTGAATTAAATAACCACTCTACCTCGCAGACAAACTTTGATCTAGAAGGTCTCATAATTATATTTTTCAAATCAGGCATCAAATAAATATATTAAAGAAGCTATCGAAGTAACAGCTAGCTGAACGGAATTTTTAAACTTCTGCATGCAAATTAATCCATAGATTAACTTTGTTCATTAGCAACAATTGAATAAGTAAGTATATGACTTTTTCCTTTTTACCATTTACTAGTGACATTGATTGAATGTTGAACAGGGCTGTTCTCCTTTTTTCGGTCTTTTATTTTATGTTAGATAGAGGTCAAGAATAATAAACTGTGTAATGGTTGAGTAACTCTTTCTTTTCTGTTATTATTTATTAACTGAAAAATAAAATTGAATAGCTGACTGATTAATGAAGAGTAAGTTAGTTAGTATTTTTTTGTTTTGAGAGTTTAATTTCAAATAACTAATTTTGATTTTTGGCAAATATTTCTAATCATGTCCTGTTTAGGAAAATAAATTAGTTCTTAAGGTCTTGAGATGGTGGAGAAAACTTGTAGCTCAGGTGGATGATTGTGGTGGTGTTTTGTTCTATGAGCTGGTTGTTTTGGATGTGGAGCTTTCATTGTTCTTCTGAACAACATCATCAGCACGAACTTCAGATAGAAGTGAAGCATTAGAATTTCTCCACGTTTGGCCTGTAGCTTGTTCTGCTGACCTCGATCTTGATTGGTTGTTGTTGACATTTGACCTGTCGTTGTTTGCAACTATGTTTTGATTGCCTCCCTCTTTTGATCTGTTTCTTGATCTAGTGTCACCTATGATTTTCCTGATTGGTTGATAAATTGGGTCAATGTCGATGTGTTTGTTGATTGCTAATTGACCTGAGTGCCAAGCTTCTAAAAATTCTCTAGTGTTCTTTGTCCTCCCCCTACCTAGTATTTCCACGTTGTTCCAATCAAATGTGTGTCCATAATTGTCGGTGTGTATTGATATAAGCGAAGCGTTGTCGTGGCGTTTGACTGCTAATTGATGTTCACGTAAACGGAGCTGAAGAGGTCGTCCACTTTGTCCTATGTAGTGTTTTTCACAATTTGAGCAATTTATTTTGTAGATGATATTTGGTTTTTCTTCCTTTGTCATTTTGTCCTTTGGTCTACATAGGATTGACTGAAGTGATTCCGTTGGTTTGTGTGCCACACCTATTCCAAATGGTTTCAGTAGTCGTGCCGTATGCTCTGATATGTCTTTGATGTATGGTAGGATGATGCGTTTATTTGTTCCTGTGCTTGATTTCACTCCTGATGATAGTTTTGGTTGATGTTTTTTGATGAAGTTGCGTGGATAGTCGTTCTTTTGGAAGATAGTCATCAGATGTTTTTCCTCGTTTTTTAATGTTTCGTATGTGCTGCAGTGTGTCTTCGCTCTCTTGAACAGAGTTTGTATGCAGTTGATTTTGTGGGTTCTTGGGTTGTTGCTGTCGTAGTTGAGAATTACGTCGGTGTGGGTTGGCTTCCGAAATACTTGAGTTTCTAGTTTTCCTGTGTTAGTTCTGGTGATTAGTACATCCAGGAATGATAGGCTGTTGTTTGATTCCTTTTCCATCGTGAATTTGATGTCCTCAAAGACGTTGTTGATCTGATTGTAGATGTTCTCCAGCTCATTCCTTTTGATAATAACGAATGTGTCGTCTACATAGCGAACCCACATTTTTGGCTTGATCACTGGCAGAATCGACGCTTCCAGTCTCTGCATTACCGCTTCGGCGATGAGTCCTGATATTGGTGATCCCATTGGTGTTCCTTTTATTTGTTCGTAGACTCTGTTGTTGAACTGAAGATATGTTGTTAAGCATAGGTCGATGAGTTCAAGCAAACTTTGACTCTGAAGTTTTGTATATTTGTGTAGATTTGTGTCGTTGGTGAGGAGCAGAGAAAGAGTTTCTTTGGCTAAGCTTGGTTCTATTGAGGTAAATAAGGCTGTTACGTCGAAGGATATCATCATTTCGTCGTTGTCAATTTGAATCCTCTTGAGTTTATCCAAGAATTCTGTGGCCGACTTAATGGAGTAGTTGGATTCATCCACCAGATGTTTTAATATCCTTGAGATCTCTCTTGATAAGTTGTAGGTCGGGGTTCCGGGGAGGGATACAATAGGACGTAGTGGGATGTTAGGTTTGTGGAGTTTTGGCCTACCGTAGAATCGTGGAATTGTTGGTCCATTGGATTTCATTCTCCATTGATCTTGTTTTGATATTTGTCCTGTTTTGACAAGCCTATTTAGAGTCCTTGAGATTTGATTGTCCAACTTTTTTATGGGGTTTGTGTCGACTGGTTTATATACGCTTTTGTCCTGAAGTAGCTCCTCGGCTTTCTTGATATATTCCTCCTTGTCCATGATTACTGTTGTGCGTCCTTTGTCCGCTGGAACTATGACTATATCTTCCCTGGTTTTGAGTTTCTTCAGAGCTTTTCGTTGTTGTGCTGTTAGTTGGTTGTTGTCTCTCTTCCGTCGAGTTAGTGGTACTATGGTTTGTCTTATTTCTTGTTGAGTTTCTTCACTTATTCCTGCCGTTTTGAGCGATGACTCTAATGCCGCGAAGAATTCCAGTTTTGAAGCATCCTTCGTGTTGTAGTTTAATCCTTTTTGGAGCAGTTGTACTTCTGTTGTCGTTAGATGTTGCTTCGATAGGTTGACCACACAACTGTTTGCGTTTTCTTCTGTGGCTGGCTTTGAAATCTTGATTAGTTTCTCTTTGAGGATGCTTCTTCTTTGTTCTCTGTGTCGTCTGCTTGACAGTTCAATCGCCGTTGTCAACGTTGTTAAGTGTTCTGATGTAAGTATTCCTTCTAGTTTTCTTTTTTGTTCATCCATGTTGTGTTGGTATTTGTGGATCCTGTAGTATGCGTCGGTGATCATTAATTGTACCATATGTCTCCCACTTTGCTCCGCTATTCGCCATCCCATTGGGCAGTTGATTGGTGGTCTATATCTGACACTTGTTGGCAGAACATGCTGACGAAGACATTCGTGGAGAAAAAACAGTTGTTCTCGAGTGGAAGCCTGCCTTTTGGCGAAATTCTCCCATTTTCGAACAATGTGAAGCGTATCACGCTCATATGATTTTGAGATGGTGGAGAAAACTTGTAGCTCAGGTGGATGATTGTGGTGGTGTTTTGTTCTCTGAGCTGGTTGTTTTGGTTGTGGAGCTTTCATTGTTCTTCTGAACAACATCATCAGCACGAACTTCAGATAGAAGTGAAGAAGAACAATGAAAGCTCCACAACCAAAACAACCAGCTCAGAAAACAAAACACCACCACGTTCTTAAGGTCTGTCTGTTGTAAACGATGAAGAAGATATTTACCTGCATATACAATACACCATGCACATGGATGTGATTGTTATGCTCTTTCCAGAGTCCTACATTTAGTTTAGCCTCATTCAAAACAAGTCAAACTTACTTCAGTTTGTTCGCGTTTTCTCAGAGATATGTGATATAATCGGTTCACTGAAGAAATGTGTTAAATTTCATCGACATTTGTGGCTACAGAACACGATTTCTTAGTAATATGAGCCTGGTTTAAGGTCAACAACTTTGCCAGCTTACAGTGTATTTTTTAATTTGGAGTATCTTTTTATTGATTGCATATCTTAACACCATCTAAAGACATCAACCAGTTTCAGTTGGCTGTTATTTTTATTCAGTAACACGAAAATTCGGGAATCCGATGAGAAATTAAGATAAAAAGAATCATTTTTTCAACTAGAATTTAGTGAATTATTTTATAGTATGGCAGGCAGCTTTTTGTTATGCTCGTCTCTAGGTATGCTTAAACTATTACGAGTTCACTTTAGACGAATAACGAGAACAAACAATGAACCAGTGTCCAGGTAGGCTACTGTGATCCCTTGACCAAATTAAATCAGTAAGAAGTCTTAATATAGTGTAGAAATTGTATTCTACACACACTCAGTCAGCACACAATGAATCCAAGCACTCAAATTGTGTTTATTTATACTCAATAGAGACGTCGTTGGGACAGTCACAAAAATAGTACACTAAAAAGACACCGTAACCAATCACAGCCAAGGATTTTCCTGGTGGGAAATGTAATCTGAAGGTCAACTGATCGGTCGATGAAATAAATCCGAAATGAAGATATTTATCAAGCGAGTTCTGTGGATCTAACATCCACAACACTTTTTAAAAGGAAAGCTAAATTATAGGTTTGAACAAAGTTTCGAAAATATATCAGCAACTCATCATCTCCTACGGCATTATTTTACATTTTCCTTCTTGAAAATAACTCCTTTAGAATAATGTAACTAATCTCACTTTTAAACATAAACGGAATAATTCAGTGGCGTGAAAATTATCGTCATTAGTCAAACTAATCTCATTCTACTCAATTCTCGGTTCTGTATATTTATAATATTGAATACAGTAATCTGGACTATCTTAATATTATATAAATATACGAAATTCGTTCTTCTGATTTAATAATTACACAGTTGAATTATTTCAAACACTTTAATCTCTAACTCAGTGTTTTATGTTAAAAGTATCCACAGATTCGTATGCAAAATTCAAATGAAAAATAATCTGTCATTTAAAAAAAGCAATAAACTTTTAAATTATTTCCTAACACTATTATTATATGCCAAGCGTAAAAACAATCATTTAAACAGAACAATATACATTCGCTCGATTTCATCAGGTTCTGTTTAGTTGTTGTTTACAATAATGAAAGATCAAAATTACAAATAGAATTTAACATACTTTCATGGAAGAAATCTTGATCACCGGTTGATGTAGACACAAGCAGACACCATGTTCCGAAGATTGTTGAGATCTAGACAAGTGTAGAAATTTTCAGTAAGCGATTACAATTAAATGTCATTATCAAACAAAGATACCGGAAAACAGTTTAAGTTAGTGTTAAAAGATAACTGGGGTTGAAATACAAGGTTACGCTACGGTGAATGTCCCTTTCTTTCCGAGTCCTTACTGTCCCGTTTAGTCGGACAGCACATAAGCGATTATTCACTAGGATCCAGTCTAAGAGGGCTGGTTTTGCATTAGAACTCAGTGCAATACGTACACCAGAAAGGCTAGGGGAAGCAGAGGGGGGCTTTCAGATTTTCGAAGTGGTCCCGTATGAGCCATTTTCATTTTTTAAACATTTGAATTTATTAAAAACGCTTTTGTAGACTAGAAAATAGCTCATCAATGCTTAGAATTATGCTTTAATAATTCGATTTGTTTGACAGACTGAAATGAAAGCAACTTCATAAATCATATTTTACTACCGTAGCTCCGTATTGACTGAACTAATTCCTGATTTCTAATCTGATTTAACTATTTTCCACTTCTGTTCTGTCTATCTCTTCACTGTATGAATTCAAATCATTATCATAAACCTTCTGTTCATCGCGTAAAATATGATTTATGAAGTTGCTTTCATTTCAGTCTGTCAAACAAATCGAATTATTAAAGCATAATTCTAAGCATTGATGAGCTATTTTCTAGTCTACAAAAGCGTTTTTAACAAATTCAGTTGGTGAGTAAAGTGGATCTGGCGCGGTTGTGAAGGGGCGGATCGGCAAAGCGAGTGTAGCATTTCTACAAATGAACAGTATCTGCAACTCGAAATAACTATCAACTAACTCCATGGTCAGAATTTTCAATACAAATATCAAGACAATTCTAGTGTATAGAGTGGAAACTTATAGAACCACGAAGACCCTCATCCTTACGGATAGTAAATTCATACCAACACCAAATCATAAAAACCTTTAACATATCTCACAAAAGCAAGTAAGCAAACTTGTGTGACCTAAAGTGGAAGTTTATTTCCAACATATTCAAAATGACAGAAGGCTGGAGATAATGCAAAGTACCACAGAATGGAAGTTGTTTTGTAAACACTTTACCATTTATCTTCTCTAGATTTCCTTAGTGATATTTATTTTGAATTCAATATCGATGAAATGTTTTCACTCGAACCATCTGGTATTATTTAAGTTGTACCTTTGGTTTCAAGTTACCATTAATGAATCTAGATGAATTGCCATTTCTAAATATTATTTGTCTAAGTTTAATTACTTCGTCTATTGTGTCATTTGAGTGTATATTTCCTTGAGTCATGAAGGTGAGTTTAGCCTGTCAGACAGATACAACGCAGAACTTCGTACGTAAGTACATCAGTCCAGGTTGCCATACCACATCAGCACAGAGACGCAACTGTCAGTTCAAATCCAAGAGTGATAGCGATAGTAGAAGTATTAGCAGTAAGGAGTAAAGATATGATTGAAGAAGTATATTTCAGTGAAATAAATTTAGAAAGAGAAAGGTAGAGATTATGAGGAATTCGGAAGCTTAGAATTTCATAGAACACAAACAGTGGATGTACCTGCGCCATTGCAAACGATTCTGAGCCATGTCGTTCAAGCTCTCTAACCATTGGTGACTTTCGTTTCGCGGACCCCAACCAGATAGCCTGCATCTGCCAATATGACTCAGTCCACGTGTCAGTGACTTCATGGATTTCTGTCGTGTTTTGGTTCGGCCGCCCTTAACTTTCTTCCAACCTACTCCTACAATGTCTTGAGACCAAGTTTTTTTTAAAAACTTATCATAACCATTACATGTTGGATTTCTATGAAGAGGTCTTTGAAAGGAAACACCTAACTTTTTCTCAGTAGGGTATCAAGGAAAAGAAATTAACTAACTAACTGACAAATGTTTTACGATAACAGTGAAGTTAGTATTTTCTTTAAAAATACTGAACTTGTCATCCGTATTTCTTTAAGAATAAAAGGAAGCTCCACTTATTGATAGAAGTACTATTGTAGTGAAGGAGAACACAGGCAAGGGCAACCTAACTATATTAAACGAAAATTACAGAGTTACTCAGTAAAATAGGAAAACCATATCGTAACCGTTAATTTGCAAAACATCAATACATCATCAATCCATTGTCTGACCTTTCACTTATTCATGCGTTTCATACAAATTCCATTGTGTTCCCACTCTTTCTTTCTTGATCTTCCCCCATCTTCTGCTGCCAGACATTACGTTTTCACTCGCGTCATATACTACTTATAAGTAGCGCGCACCACACTATATTCTTCTGTTCGACTATGATTATATCTCAATCGTGTTATTTTGTCTATAAAACTCGTTATAAATTAATAAACAAATCTGAATTGGACTTGAAAAAATTCATCCGAGAAACAGCATTTCTTTACGTCGCCAATGTTTCGGCCTATTGATTTCAAGTTTTTTTATTGCGAATACATTGTAGTCACATTGAAAAAAAAAAGAAAATAAATTTGTTCATTCTGTGAGAGTAATAATATAATCTCACGCTCTTTTTTTTTAAAAAAAAATGTTTGGACTGATGCTCATAATTAAATAACTCAAAAATGAGAAAAAAGATTCCACTGAATCCAGGGTGTTTTCTATCTTATTGTCTTGATTTTTGATAGATTGCAATGACAAAATAAAAAACAAACACTTTCCCAGGTGAATTAGTAGTATCAGTTCTTTCTTCTCAGAGAGAATTAATTATTTGAGTATTTTTATTGAATATATATATATAATATCTTTTCATAAAATAAAAGATTGTTCAGTCAATTAAATAACAAAGTTTCTAAAAATTAATCAAAATTACTATTTATTTTTTTTTTCATTTGTCGAAGTTAAGTTACGCAATAGTTGAATAGTGAAAAGAAGAAAAGAAAATATTTAAAAAAAAAATAACTTATTGAAAAAAGTGATTTCAAAAAATCAATTCGTCATTCTAACTATGCAACATGTTACAATATCTACACAAATCCCCTTCATTAATAACAAACAATCATGTATGCATGTGTTCACTAGTGACCAGTTTCATGATATCTTTTGAAGTTCCAGTGAGAGAAATCGAGACCAGTGAAGTTCAGTTCTTTTTCAGGTAAAAGACAGTAATCAGCCACAGGCAATGAATGAATGGTGTGCACGGCATCATAGATTGATTGAAGTTAAATATCAACATCATTTGTTGGCATTTCAAGTGGCCGAAAAGTTGAACTTTCATACGCGAGACCTAAAGTCATGAGTTCGATTTCCGTGTACGGGAATCGAAAAGAGCTTCCTTCATGTACAACCCATCGGTTAGGTTTTTTTCTTTCAGTTCGTTTGAGTTTTAGTCATTTTAATAATTCGAAACGGTTCAACCAAAACAATATTTTAGGCGAACTCTCAAACACCAATATTCATCAGGAACTGATATTGAATCACAGAGATGTTGAAAACTAGGAGAGTATATGTTATCTCCTTCACGTTTCGTCGAATTTATTAGTGCTCACCAACACCAATTTTCAAAAATTTCGACATCATTGAGAACAAGATACTTTTTTAGATCGTTGATACGGTACGTGATTTTATCAATTTTCAATATAGTCTAAACGCTATCTGATATTATAAGTTAACGTTTGTCTCGCTTCTGATATGGCTGAATTTATTGGTCACAAATTCCCACTGGGATTCAGTAAAATTTTTCCCTGAGTTACATATTGTGATATAGCCATTTTATTTGTCTCTCGCAAAGTAGTTTCATAAAATATTATCAAATTTGTACTGTGCTGATTGAAAACAGAGAAAGTTCATTTCACTTACAATAATTAATATAAATTTAATCATTCATGAAGTAAATTTTTATTCAATTGAGAAGACTGAGGCAGGCGCGGAAGATTGCATTGCGTAAATTTACACTCTTAGTCAACTGAAAACGAAAACATTACATTGAACACTCTATTTGCACACTATCTTTGAGTCGTGACTTCCAACGCACCATCCTTCTTCCATTCATGTTATTGCATCCTTTCCTTCCTGTTGGTACTCCATTTACTTCTTGCTTTTGCTCCATTTGCTTTCCATTTTCTTCTTCTGACCGTGAGACTTCTTCTTTCACGTCCTTTCTTATACTACTTATATCGTTCGTGTAAGTAGCACACACCACACTATAACATAAAAAGATTTTTCCATTATACAACAACCTCCATAAACTTGGCCCAATTGGGTTAGCAGTCAAATATTTACCAATTTTACCATACTTCTTTATTCATCATAATTATCCGTTATACAAATTAATAGTTGAACTGAAATTTAAAAGACTAAGTTCAGTTTGTTTTTTATTTTTTTATTTAGTGTTAAAAAGACTAGAATTGTGTTAAGCAATAATTTATGTTAATTGTTCAGTGAATTAGTTCCTCAGTAGTAGAAAGTTTATTCATTCATTTTAAAACTAGTAATTAATACTAAACTAGTCTAAATGAATAGGTACTTGACAAGTTTTAATGGAAAATGGTTTTGTCAAAATGAAAATTGTGTAACAGTAATTAGTATATGTAAAAAAAGGTTTAAAATCTAGATAGCCTTTTTATTGGTGGTAATTAGGCAAAACTGTTTCTAAAATCATATGATCACCTTAAAGTTTCATGTTACAAATCCTATAATAATAAGTAACAATATGCTTACTGGTGGCTAACTTTCAGAGGTAATACCTTAAGTTTCAAGAAAAACTCGTGGTCACTAAAATTTAACGAAATCGGATCAATGTTCGGTGGTCATACACTATCGCAAATTAGCTGAAGTTTAAAGTGGATACCGTCTCGGCTGCCGGATTAGTAGGTCCCATTGACGATCCTTTCTGGAGTGTCGTGGAGGCAATACTCTTGAGTAGTCGAATAGTAGAACAAATTGTCTGTTCTGTCCTTTACGGCTTTGAATAGTAGTCGTGAAGTGATACCACAGTTTTAAGTTTTAGTGATTATATAGCGTTGCGTCAACGGTGTACTTTAGTAGGTTAATTCTATTAGTATTGTTGTGAAGGAAAACACAGGTGGGGCAACCGAATTTTATTTAGCGAAATTACAGAGTTACTCAGTAAAATTGGAAAACCATATCGTAAATTGTTCATTTGCAAAATATCAGTTCATCATATCGAACTGGACTGTTCCTGTTGCAAAACATCAATCCATTGTCACTATTCATGCATTTCATACAAATTCCATTGTTTTCTAACTCTTCCTTTCTTGATCTTCCCCCATATTCTGCTGCCAGACATTACGTTGACGCTCACGTCATATACTACTTATAAGTAGCTCACACCACAGTATTACTAAGACTTTACTCGAGGATAATGAAAAACCAAAACACTAGTTATTAGAATTAGCTTGTTTTGTTAACGATCAATGAAATCTCAGTCAGTACACACAAGAATTAAGCACACCAAAGCAGTGAGTGCGCAAGCTGATGAATAATAAGTCAGCAGCATGTATATCTATGTTATGAATGCTAATCAATATGTGGATAAAGTTATTGATTTCCTAGGTCAAGAATCGAGGTGCCGAAATACATTCATTTGAACTGATACAAATGTATACATAGTGGATTAAATAAAAGTCAGACAGGTTTTTTTTTCTATGTAGTACAATTAAATTGAGAAGCCTTGTTTGATAAGCTCCCATCCCGAATAATGATGTTCCATTTTTAGAAAAATTAACATCTATGTTCGACAATTAAACAATAACACAATTATTATATTCAAAAATAGATGCGTAATAATTAAGTGGAAATTGCACTGTAAAAAAAGGAAATCTTTTTATGCAATTTACATGTGAATGCTAATGTATTGAATGAAAATAATTGATCAGATTTAATGATGTTCTGAATAGTAAGTAGAAGGATGGAAAAATCTACGCCAACGATATGCATAAAGCTAGAATATGAGGGCAATAATCCTTTTTGTGGCAAGGAACGAATAATGATGACGATAACGTTGATAATATACAAAGCGAATGTGCATTAATAGTACATGAATAATGTGAGAATTTTGATTAGATAAATATAGTGGTCGTCTCATATCTATCAGGTTAGCGTAATCTTCTTCCTCATTTTCTTATAGTTCCTGTTGCTGATGAATCTCTGTAAGGAGTAATGTTTGTTGCCGGTGCCTTGTTGGGTGGTAGGTAGTATTGTACAGGCTTTAGACGATTTCATTAGTGTCTGCTGTTCAATGCTCTCTAAAAATTCTGATTTAGCTCAAACGATGCTAACGATGCCATGTTCACCTGCTCTTTCAAAAGTAACTGTTTTGCTGTCTTTCCGGATAACTTTAAAAGGAACGTCTTATTGAATTATTTATTCGTCAGTACAAGACGAGAAGTGTCAATACGTCTTGATTTCATAAAACTCTGTATTAATGTAGGGTACAAAGCTATGTGTTGGCTGGTCGCGTTTGAAAGTCAATTGTAACAAGTTAGGAAACTGATTGAGCAAACTCATATATTTAATAGTTTCTTAACTCGGTCTGATTACCAAGTGTATAGAGGTTTCGTTAGACATACGTCCTTTAAGTTTACCCTTTTAGTTGGTAAATAGGAGTTTCCAGTTTTTAACGTTCACAAATAGTTTGTGAGATTGCAAAAATTCAACGTCAGTTATGGGCATCAAAACATAGGCTACAAAGAAGTCCTTTAAAAAATGCATTTGAGACCAAAATGTATTTGTAGCTGGTTTTTTTCATATGTCCTAATCTCGGATTTGTTTGCAGCTTTCAGTTTTAGGCTGACGTCAGGTGTATTTTTATGAAGTATAGTAAGCGGTACTGTAACACATGTAATCAGTAGTCGCTTGTTTACCAAAGTTTTATGAGTCATCCTGTACGTTCGTTGCCCGCAGGGTTTGTTCTTCGGCTTCCAAAGCGTTTATGTTTGATCGCCCTGCAATAGAAAGTAAACAGAACTGGTTAGCAACATAATACATAGTGGTTTTAACTTTGTTACAGTACTACATTCACCTATACCCGACTGTTGACTAAGAACTGTGTTCTAGTTCTCTTATCTTCAACGTGTGAATGAGGATAGTCTTGAAAGTTGTTGCCTGAGATCCCAGCCGTCACTAACCGTCAGAATTTTTGTTTCCCCAACGACTGTTCCCCAAACATATAGGGTAGCATACACTCTCTCTTCTGTTTTGCATAGGTCCCGTAGTACCGACACATAGTAAGTCAATCGATGTCTGGTAACCGGTGTGAGCAATCAACTCCGCTATGAGACCCCCTGGGGTTACTGCAGGTCCCACGGATAAAGGAGGACGGTTGGGTAATGAGTTAGTAACCCCATCCCGTAGAAAATCAACTGGTTAAAAAAATGTTAACTAGAAAAATGATTTAAACCATTTAAACCATGCCCTGTGTGTTGAAAGGTGTTTATTCAGCGGAGTTATGACGTCTTATGATGAAAGCCAAGTTCCGTTGGCATTCACGAGAACGATGTCCCTTATAAAAACTAGAGTAAACATTCTTTTATGGACATGGAACATTATGGGAGACCGGTAGACTATTCCAAGTTGCCGCAGAGATGAAAAGATACAACTTGGAGGAGCTGGTAATAAGTGAAACGCATTAGACGCAAGTTCGACAGCTAAGAATAGCTTCAGGAGAGCTGCTGTTATACTCCGACCATGAAGAAGAAATTGCCTCACACACAAGGAGTTGCACTGATGCTGTCCAAACAAGCACAAAAGGCATTGATAGGATGGGAATCTCATGGACCCAGGATCATCAAGGCATCCTTCAAAGCAAAGAAACAGGGTATTACATTGAACATCATCCAATACTACGCACCTACCAACGACTACAATGAAGACGTTAAAGATTAATTCGACGAAAGGCTGCAGTCAGTCGTCAACAGATGCTCATCAAAGGATTTGACCTTTCTGATAGGAGACCTAAATGTCAAGGTTGGCATGGACAACACTGCATATGAAGACATCATGGGACGACATGGACTAAGAGAAAGGAACGAAAATGGTAAGAGATTCACAAACCTATGTGCCTTCAACAAACTGGCTATAGGCGGCACTATATTCCCATATAAACGCAATCACAAAGCTACATCGATTTCACGGGACCACACGACACAGAACCAAGACGATCATATCTACATCAAGGTTTCGGAAGAACTCTTGAATCGACCAGCCCCAACAACCCAACCATCATCTATGCAGCACACATGAACCTCCTAATCAACGTTGGCCCACCAACAATTAAAGCGATCGGTATAGCCATCAGACAAATCAAGAGTGCCAAAGCAGGGGACCAGATAACTTTCCAGTAGAGGCAATGAGAGCAGCCATGGCAGCAACTGCAAAGATAATCCACATTCAGCGAGATTTGGTAGAGAAACAAGGACCAACAGATCGGAAAGAAGGTCATCTCATCAAAATACCAAAGAAAGGCGAGGTCAACAGGTGTGAGAACTAAAGAGGCATCACTGTTCTCTCAACACCAGGTAAAGTCTTCAACAGAGTGTTACTAAACAGAATAAAGGACTTCGATGACACCCAACCTCGAGATCAACAGGCTGGATTTCGTAAGGATCGATCGTGTACCGACCAAATCGCAACATTATGGATCATTGTAGAACAACCAATTGAATGGAGATCACCACTCTATAACAACATCATTGACTACGAGAAAGTACTTGATGGCGTGGACTGGACAACATTTTGAAGGCTTTTTCAACACTACTGTGTGCCTGAGAAGATAGTCAATATCATATGGAATTCTTATGATGGATTTAACTGCAAGATCACGCATGAAGGGCAGCTGATAAACTCTAGGCATTAGTTATAATGGATGTTCTGATTCCTATGGTGATTTCATGTCGTTTCATGGCCGCCAACAATTAAAAAGTTCCAACGTAGTTTGAAACAACTGTTTATTACTTTCTGGTTTTGGATAGAGCCTAAATTTTTGTCAGTGCGTCAATAAAAATTAACTTTTGTATTTGTGCTGACACAAAATATCACCATTGGATAATTTAAATGACACTGATTATTTGTTATTGAGTGACTTATTTATTGTTGTTCGTTTCTAATTCAAAAAATACATATAATTGTTTGTGTTCTTTTCAAAATTTAGTAACTAAACCTAAGTTAATCAGCAAATAAAATACCTTACGCAAAAAAAATAGGAGGGCAATTACTTCACATCATGTGTTGAAGAGAGTTGCTGAATGATCGGAAGCAATATATGCAGGAAAACTGTCCACTTGACAGATATAAGAATGATGAATGACAAGTTTAAAAACCGGATGATGATAATAACGAATAATTAAATCAAAGAAGTTTAGAAACGTTAACAAGATGTAATGAAATCTAATTTCTGACTAATGAAAATAGTGTTAGAGCCATAACAGTATAATGGCTTGCACGGGTCTGTATTGTACACAGAGCTCAGTCATGCGAAAATGAATTGATAAAACCTCTGTAGTGTCTAAGTTATTAGTTTGTATATTCCTCTCAAACCAAAACGTCTAACCATATGGATGATTTTAAAATGCTTATTACGTGTGACCATCTGACCATAGTTCACAGAATATTCTGATACTGAACAGTCGATTGATTTGCAGTTTTCGAATGTCATCAAGACAATATGTTTGGAGATGCGTTTGGACCTATATAACCAGCTACACAAAAGCAATCAAACTTATGCATATACATTGTTGTGGCTCAGTGCAAAAGTTCTACTGGAACACACTCACAAACGAACGGGTGGCTGAAAAGAACGATGAAAAGCTTGGCATTATAAAACATTTTCTTCAAAGATTTCTTTAGACGAATCTCCATAATATTCGCAAGCAGTATCTACCTTGAATTCAGTGGGAAAAATTTCTCTTAGGAACTGTTAGGGGATTTGCAGATTGTAAGTTAGGTCTCACGTTTCGCCCAACCATCCCGGATGTATAGCCATTTTTTGAGTAACATCTGTCGCAATTTGGATTGTTTCTCATCTGGAGTATCTTCTGCGCACATTCACCTAATTACATTACGTTTCCCTTTTTGTTTCATGAAACCCAGCTGTAAAAACTGTCAATCTGTCCATTTCGAGTTGGTTTACGATATACAGATATTTATAATAAACTATCTTGTCTTCAAGTGAATAAGATAGATCTTGAGGAAATAAAATTTCTAATCTGATTCTGATCCAATTAAATGAGATAGATTGACAGTACGTAATGAACTTATTGAGGATGACATGTAGTGCCTCCACATATATTCCAGTTCGCTTACATCTAACCTGGTTAAGCCCTTTCGATTAATTTATTTAACCAAGCCATTTGTATAGCAACAACTCATATGTACCATTGGTATTTTTTTTTGTCTGGTTTGTATGAGCTCACATGATATGTTCCACTTGTCATTTGACCTTGTCAACCATTCGTTGCTTTTATTCATGTGTGTGCACGCCTATTTCTCTTGTCATATGTCTGTCTTATTTTTGTATGACTATAAATTCTTACACATTTGAAATCATTAATCAATCATCATTGTTAGACCACCATTAGAAACCTGGAAGCACTGGACGGCCGTTTCGTCCTAGTATGGGACTCCTCAGCAGTGCGCATCCACGACTCCTGCTCCTCGCAGGATTCGAACCCGGGACCTTTGGCATTGTAGGCGAACGCCTTACCATCGGACCACTGGGCCGGCATCCAACGGTGTTAATGTCTAACTCTGATTGATCTAGGGATTTTGCGCGACCTCACCCATTTGTCTTTGGTAGTTACTGCCTACACCCGACAGGGTTGAACTCCACTGGTCACGTCTTCTCAACTAGAACTCCGAGAATTTCCTCACGAAGCTAGTCACTAGTGAGCACTGTTACATTATATTGGGGCACAGTTTTGGAGGTTTGCGTTTTTACACATTTGAAATCATTAATCAATCATCATTGTTAGACCACCATTAGAAACCTGGAAGCACTGGACGGCCGTTTCGTCCTAGTATGGGACTCCTCAGCAGTGCGCATCCACGACTCCTGCTCCTCGCAGGATTCGAACCCGGGACCTTTGGCATTGTAGGCGAACGCCTTACCATCGGACCACTGGGCCGGCATCCAACGGTGTTAATGTCTAACTCTGATTGATCTAGGGATTTTGCGCGACCTCACCCATTTGTCTTTGGTAGTTACTGCCTACACCCGACAGGGTTGAACTCCACTGGTCACGTCTTCTCAACTAGAACTCCGAGAATTTCCTCACGAAGCTAGTCACTAGTGAGCACTGTTACATTATATTGGGGCACAGTTTTGGAGGTTTGCGTTTTTACACATTTGAAATCATTAATCAATCATCATTGTTAGATGATGCCGGCCCAGTGGTCCGATGGTAAGGCGTTCGCCTACAATGCCAAAGGTCCCGGGTTCGAATCCTGCGAGGAGCAGGAGTCGTGGATGCGCACTGCTGAGGAGTCCCATACTAGGACGAAACGGCCGTCCAGTGCTTCCAGGTTTCTAATGGTGGTCTAACAATGATGATTGATTAATGATTTCAAATGTGTAAAAACGCAAACCTCCAAAACTGTGCCCCAATATAATGTAACAGTGCTCACTAGTGACTAGCTTCGTGAGGAAATTCTCGGAGTTCTAGTTGAGAAGACGTGACCAGTGGAGTTCAACCCTGTCGGGTGTAGGCAGTAACTACCAAAGACAAATGGGTGAGGTCGCGCAAAATCCCTAGATCAATCAGAGTTAGACATTAACACCGTTGGATGCCGGCCCAGTGGTCCGATGGTAAGGCGTTCGCCTACAATGCCAAAGGTCCCGGGTTCGAATCCTGCGAGGAGCAGGAGTCGTGGATGCGCACTGCTGAGGAGTCCCATACTAGGACGAAACGGCCGTCCAGTGCTTCCAGGTTTCTAATGGTGGTCTAACAATGATGATTGATTAATGATTTCAAATGTGTAAAAACGCAAACCTCCAAAACTGTGCCCCAATATAAATTCTTAGTCATGCTTTACCTCTTTGAGTTGGCTCTTAGCCTTCTCCGATTCGCTTCGCTTTGTGGTGTGTCCCGAATAAACGTATTCATCAATACGAGTTCATATTCTGATTTTATAAACCGAGCTTAAGAACATCACATTAATTCGACACACTACAGACAATGAGGTTATTACTTTTCATTACAAATAACAAAAGTGTTATCCGTATTCCTTTCGCACAAGTACAACTTCACTACACACTGTATTTTAATTTATACTGAATGAACTTAATCTGTAAATTTCACAACGAGACAAATTACAATTGACTGCAGTTTATATATGACTGATATTTTTTTTCAGGCAGTATCCACTAAATTTAATCATCAACAAACAGCCAACTTTTCAGTAATCAGTAGATAAAATTTTCATGAGACATACATATATATGTATTTCGAATATAATTTCATCTAATCGATGAGCTGAAATAAAAAAAAATCACAAGTTTACATGGTCATTTCATTTGTCTTTTCATTTCAGCTAAATTTTATTGCAAGTTACAAATTAACCATATAGTTAGTATAAATGCATTCTCCGTGAAAATTATTGATTTGCGGAAATGATATTCCAAAATTTTTTATTAACTGTTGCATGAATACAGAGAGATGGATTGTTATTATTTTTTTCTTTTTGAACATATTGTTTGCGTGACATAGTGAGGTTATTTGCTATAGTTCAATCTAATTGATTCATTCAACAATGAACAAACTTTAACAATACCCAAATTACATAGAAAAATATATAAAATCTTGGGTTTTTAACGATGAGCTAATTTATCTGTGTTTCGATTTGGTTTACTCTGTTTTTATTTGTTTGTGACTGAATTCGAAGTATAATAATCAATAAGTATTGACTGGGCAGTAAGTAGTGCGTTATTCAATGACGGATATTGACAAATCAATAGGCTTCGGTTATTAGTAAATAGCTAGGCAGCTAGCTTTTAACAGTGTTGTTTGTTAAAGTACACGTACAGTGACCTGTTCAAAAAACTCTTAATTTCGGAATAATTCGGATGATTACAGTCAACAAGTGACATCAAGTGGCAAACTATTCAACAGGAGATACCGGTTATATGTTTCTGCCTAATTTTAAATATCTCACAAATGCTTAGTGGTGGTTCGTTTAGAATTATTTTCTCGAATATCTGGTGGGCAGTAAGGGAGGTCAATCAAGTTACTAATTGATGGAAAGCGATGATGGTTGCCTTTACCGTACACTAACTATGATAATAAGTGTAGATTTCTAAATCCTAAGCATGAACTTATTATGCTTACTACAGGATTTTCAAGTTTTTCGTTAAATCCAAAGAGAGGTTCTGGGTTCGCCATTTCAAGACCTAGCAGACTTTAACTTAGTACAAAAACTCAGGTATTACTGAGAGGCTTATATCAAGTTGACAAGATTGATACTCAGGTTATTGGCAGTAACTTCAACTATACAAGTGTAGATTTATTTTTCCAAATGAAGCCAATGAAACATCAGTATTCCATTGAATGGACTGATAGCCAAGGTATTTTAACCAACGGATTATCAATTTTCAATAACACTTAAATCGCCTATTAACCTGTCAATTTGCTTTGAAAACGTTTTTGGCTCTACTGAAAGCCTTAAACTTAAATTTGTACTTACTGGCATCCAATCTTCAGAAGCATGTTCTTCACTTGTAAATCCCAGTATCTAGTCCTGTGTTTCAGCAAGTTATTACTGAGCTGTTCAGACAATATCTGATCTATTGTTGTGCTGAGTTGGACAGGGTTAGTAGAGTGGGATATGTTGACCGATGCTTTTGAGGCACTCATTTTAGCAAATCATCGACCAGTTCACGTTTCTGGAAACGCTCATCTTTTCCATTTAAAAATCGCTTTCAGTTCGAAACCTATATCAGATGACAGAGCTGGTATTGCACTGACACGTTATTCTGCACCTCCCTTCATGCCTGAACACCATGGATCGTCGGCGGTTAACGATCAGCGAAACGACAAGGTCTCTGGTGGTGGTTCTAATGGGGAACAGGAGAATGAATTAGATATTCTGTCAAAAGTGGAGAAAGCTGAAGGTTATGCAAAGCCTGAATCAAAGGAGGACACAGTAGATGCTAAATCTGATTCAGCTAAACCCTCGAAGAATGAAGAATCGAAGACTGCATTAGACTCGTTGGAAGTGACCGAGATTGAGTTGATATCACCATTTAGCCATTAGACGGCAATCAATGTCCGGTTCTTCTATCTTTAGCGCTGATTCATTTTTCTTGATCTATTCTTTAATGCCCGATAAGAGATTTCTCATGATCTACTTTTTTTCATAGCCATTAGCCATTAGAAAAAGTTGTTTTCACGTTCAGTACAAGCTAGTTTGAGTTGTGCTGGCCCATTTCTGCGGCGGGCTCAACATTTGTGATGTGTCAATTTCGACGTGTTCTTAATCTTCGTGATTAGCTCGTCTAGACAATCGTTACTAACTAGTGTCTGACGGTTTGTAAATCAGAAGGTGAACTCTAGTGTTGAATACGTTTATTTGGGACACACCACAAAGCGAAGCGGAGAAGCAGTGAGTAAAACCAATAGAGCGACGTGAATCGGAGAAGGCTAATGAGTCAATTCCAAGAGATAGAGAATGACTAAGAATATATAATCAGACAAAAATAAGACAGACATGTGATCAACGCGATAGGTATGCACACACATGAATAAAAGCGACGAATAATTGACAAGGTCAAATGACAAGTGGGACACGTCATGTGAACTCATACAAACCAGACAATAATAAGAACGAATGGTACGTATAAATTGTTTCAATACAAATTAATCAAAAGAGCTTCACCAAATTAGATGTGAGCTAACTGGAATATATGTGGGGAGGCACTACAGAGTTTCATTTTTGCACAAATAATAACATATCCTTTAGAATAAAATTTCATAATTTGTATGATCTTACATTGTTTGCATTTTTAATCTATTTCTGTTTTGCATGTAATAAATAATTCAGGCAGTTATTACCTAAAGTGTACAGTTTATCTCATATATCGCTTGCTTTAAATAAAATGGACTTTTTAATCAATTTATCCCATTCAATATTCATAATGTAATTTTTACTTTCAATTTTACTAAACCTCAGTTTATAGTTGTGTTAATCAGAAATTTATTATCAATATTGTAGCATTAAAAACAAGGAAAGTAATGAACAATCAAACAGGGCAAAATTTATCGATGTTTATGTCGAATTCCTCAAGGGAATGTAATATTTTTATGACAAATTACATTGGGACTTTTCAGACTTCTATGCATGAACATTAAACAAAATTATCAGTATTAAAACTATTTATTTTTTTTGTAGTTTAGAATACATAAAAAAAAATATATTATACTACCAAGTGTTAGAAATTTAACCGGTCTTCCAGTAAACTAAAAAAAATGCCCTTTAGGTTTTATACAGAATTGAAAGTGGGATGAGACGTGTGCGACAAAAATAAAGTGTATAGTTGTTAATGAATTGTTTTGACAAATTATTTGGCTTACAAGAAATTGAAAATAAAAATAGCATATCTCTTGTTTGCACACATCAAATGACTAAACACACAATGACTAAAGTCGGATTCGAAATTTGTCAGCTGTTGAAACCTAATGTTTTGGAAATAACTTCAAAAAATGAGTTGCGATGAGTGATAGTTGTAAACAAACTGTTGCTTGGTTTTTTTAATTAAAGTTATTCAATGTGATATATGCGTATCCAAGTAGGAATGTTGACATATTTCAGATCACTTACAGCTTTCTTTTGTTTGTTGATAAGAATGTTCTCACCAGTCTTTCATATATGATGAAAGCTAAATGAACTCAAGACAACAACTCTGTCTTTTCTTTATTTTGTAAAAACAAATGGAACAGTGGCCACTATGATGCTTGTCTAATCCTTTTTAGTGTAAGTCGAATCTTATAGATTAAGCTGCAATGTAGTTACTAGTCTAAGTAGCTCCATATCGAGTTTATTGTCTTGAAATATTACATGGTTTGGACAGATAATCGCTGAATTAAATTCCCCGTGAACAAGATGCTGCTATATCCTTGTAGGAACTGGCACAACTTTGTGTATCCTAGTCGCGACCTGAATAAATTAGTGACAGCCTCCTAGATTGATTACATAAAAATGAATCCGTTAGAGAGTATCGATTCTATCCGGATTACAAGTAAATTTTATTGACCAGTGTCGGTTTATCTTCGACTATCTTCAGTTACCTAAAACATAATCACTGTTTTCGTTCTTCTTATAACCAGAGTGACAAATTAATGAATGCTTCCATCAACCACCGACTTTATTCCAGTTTATTTTTAGGTCTTTTCTAGTTATTATATATTTAGACAATAACATGTTCATAAACTTCTTTTAAAATTACATGTTATTTCGGGACTTTCAATTTTTTGTCTTGGAATATAGTACACATTTATTTATCTAATGTTATCATGTTATTTTCATGATTTATATTATCACTACTTACGAGGATCTATCAGCCTGATGTTTAAACATTTACTGACTATACATTCGAAGAGAAGTGAATTGAAAACAACACTGCTTACTTTTGAAGTTAGTCCCAATATACACAGTGGTTTGTTCTGAGAAATATCGAGAACCAGAATGATTGAACATCAAAACCGGTTAGAAACAATTATGTAGTTAACAAGTGTTCAATTTGGTTTGGGCCGTAGATTTGAATTAGTTCATATGAAATGTGTTACGACTTTAGTATGTGGTATTGTTTATGTCATACTCTTGCTGTGATCGTTTGTAACTCAAAGCTATGGTCTGCATCATACTAACCAGTCTTGATATAGAAAAACTAAAGGTGACCAGCCTTGGCACGGCCCCTTCGAAATCGTCCTCATCCGATCCCCCACGACGGTTGTGTTACGTAACCCGCAACGACCTCAGGACGATGCGATAATGGTGTACTACAATCAATAAAGCCAGATCGGACAACAGTACCTGCTGATGCTTGGTTCACAGATCCACCACCTGCTACTAGTTTTTATGAGATACCGGCTGAAGGAGGAGCAGCATATCCTTGTCCGGGACCGGGCATTGAGGACAGTGCCTCATTAGGAGAGGGGGTGGTGTAACGGAGTCAAAATCACCATGTATGATGTTGCTAACCTGTTCTGTTTTCTTCCTATTTCACGGCGATCAAACACAAACACTTTGGAAGCTGAAGAACAAACCCTGAGTGCTCTGAACTTACAAGATGACTCATAAGACTTCGGTGAACTACCCAACCTATTTCTGTAGAAACCCCGCGAATTTAATTTTCAAATAAAAGTGCTTTGGCAACCACTTCGTGTTCTTTCTTGGTGTGAGGTGTTAAACTAACCTCGTGTGTTGTGATTTTAGATCCTCTCCGCCCTTCGGTGAATGCTGGTTACACGTGTTACACATGTATTCGTTGGAATTCAAATCAGCAATCATACTACGTGCTTGAGTTATGTTAGTCAAAAGGAGTTAAGTATAACTGATTATTAATTATACTGATAAACTGAATAACTTAAAAATATTTTATTTGATACAATCATTTTGTTGTTCTTTAATTTTTACTCAATAAATTCAACGGTATGTCTAATTACACCTTACTATATTGATTAAGATTGTTTGTTTTTGCCCAATAACGAATTATAAACTTGAATTCACTCATAAAATTGTGCACATCTAATAAACACTGCCACTGAAGAGTTTAGAAATGGGTGTATTCTTTAATACTAGTAGTTCAGAGGAGAAAAAAATTTAATGAAGTGTATTTACTGAAGAATGAATATTCCTACTAAGATGCATCATCTTAAAAAAAAAGATGTGTATTTTACTAAGTTTTATTCATATAATATGACAGACAATGTCAAACGAAAGCTAATTTTTTAAAGAGTCAATTTTAGATGGAGGCAGTAGGGGAGTGTATTTTAGTAAACCAAATGAACAAGTGAGTTAGTTGTATTAATTAAATTCACTATTTATTTCGTCATTGTCTGTTGATTATCAAAAATCGGATACAGTTGATTCTCAGACAGTCAATAAATTAGTCAATGAAGCGAAGCTTATTTTTCATTCCTAGTCAAAAAACCAAATTATTGAGAGACATTGGATTCTTGTATATAATTCTGATAGTAATCGTTTTCATGAATGGCTATTGGTGGAAATGAGCCATACCGCATTGAATGAATCTGAGATCTGTCCCTGTCTGAATTTACTAAAATCTATCTAGAATCATACAAGAATTGAAGCTTTTCAATAGGAGTTACAGTGTAGTGAAGGAGAACACCGGTAAGGGCAACCGAATTGTATGCAACGAAAATTACAGAGTTACTCAGTAAAATAGGAAAACCATATCGTAAATCGTTCATTTGCAAAATATCAGTTCATGTTGCAAAACATCAATCCATTGTCACTATTCATGCATTTCATACAAATTCCATTGTTTTCTAACTCTTCCTTTCTTGATCTTCCCCCATATTCTGCTGCCAGACATTACGTTGACACTCACGTCATATACTACTTATAAGTAGCTCACACCACAACAGTAGTAACTGACCTCATGGAGAAGTGAAATCGCAGAATATGTTAAATCCTAAAGATAAAAAAATTATGGCAGTAGTTATTACTCAATGACTGGTCACTGTAATCATATTCACAAAAACATTCCTGTTTCAAGAGAGTGGTAAGTCAAGAAAGCTCTGGTTTTCTGTACGGTTTGATTTGATAGTGTGAAGATTAGCCCAGTACTGTGATAAGTTAATACTAGGCTTGAGGAATACAACAATCTCAAAAATCTAATCGCTTGCAACACAAACTTAGTGCTCATCAACATTATCCATTCTCCTCTGTATATATTGCCTATCTGTTATTCTTTACGACGATTGTTATCAAAACACGTGTAACTTTGGTAACTGATGCAGTTAGCAAGTTTTAGAATCCTTTAGTTTTAGAGATCGATAATAAAAAGATTTAGCTTTCAAATATACCTTCAACCATTGAACAGAATCCCTAATCTTGCTATACTCTAAGCGAAAATAAAAACTTAATTTAACTTGACGGAAAGTGATTATTTAGCCATTATTAGCTGTCATAATTAATTTCTCTAATTATTCCAGTGCGTACTATCTTGAAGAATCAGATTGACATAATGACCAAGACACTATTATTATTGAATTAGACTTATCTTTTTCATTCAATTTCATATGCTAAGTATTAATAGTATTCAATATATTCATATTACCGAGTAGTAGTAGTGTTGTTACTCAACCAATTGTCTCGTATAAAAAAAACTCTTAAAATTCTTAAAACAAAATGAATGACCAATACTTAAAAAAAGTAGCATACTGAATCATAAGTGAAAAAGAAGGAACGCATACGAAGCAACTACTACTCAACTGGAGCTTGAAAATTCTCTCTCTCTAATTTTTTAGCTTAAGCTCATGATGCTAAAAATCGTGTCAGATTATCACTTCTAATTCTTATCTATCCCAGCTTATTATTATTATCACTATTATTATGATTACTATAAATCTTTTAAATTGTCAATAGAAACAATAAAACAAACAAACAGAGAGAGACAAAGGGAAAAAAAATAGCCCAATTTACCTCTATATATAATATTTCTTAAAAGTTCAGCAAAAGTTATTTATTTATTTACTAGTTCTGGCCTAACAAACAAATAAAAAAGCAAACAAGATAGACCGGAGAAGAAGTTGAAGATGATGATGATGAGGATGACGATGAAAAAAAAACACAACACATAGATAACGAGAATTGAAAATAAAAATTTTCGTTGGAAAAAAATTAGTGAAATAAAAGATGAGTTTATTAATTAAATTCACCTCTCTGTAGAATAAAAATCTCAAATTTCTTTGTTTCTTTTCATATTGTATGTGGTATATATATATATTTATATATCTATATATATATATATATATATATATATATATATATATATATATATATATATATATATATATATATATATATATATATACGTACATACATTAAATAAACAGAGCGAAGTGAAACAGTGTTTGTTTGTATGTTTGTTAGTTTGTACGTTTGTATGCTTATTAATTTGTTCATGTGCTCCAGTGTGTACTTTGTTTGTATTCATTTGTGTGTGTGCGTGTGTGTGTGATGAGGAGGAGGAGGAGGAAAAGGAAACTGCCAACACGATCTATCAATTCGGAAACACATAAAAACACCAGATCGGGTCATGTAGTAATAATAATAATAATAATAATAATAATAAGCAAGTGAATGAATGAATGAATCCTGTGTGTTGCAATAAAACTGTAGAACGAAAAAAATAAAAACACAGAATGATTTACTTATAATTAATTGATGACTAACTATTTTTATTAACTATTCATCGTCATTTCACACGGAAAGTAAAAAGAAAAAAAATTGAAGTCGTAAATTGTTGTGGGGCATTCTATCGATTCCATTGTTATGTAAGAGAGTGGTGAGTTTTCGAAAGCGAACATTTCACTACTCCAATGAGGATGGACGATAGAGAATAACTTGTTAAGTAATGCAGGATTTCAAACTTTGCCAAATTCAACTTGATAGTGTGTAGCAGCCAGCCTTGAAACCCAATGATAACGACAGATAATTAATTAGAGTTAACGGTGAGTAAGATAATTTACTAACACTGTAGTGAAGGAGAACACAGGTGAGGGCAACCGAACAATATTAAACGAAAATTACAGAGTTACTCAGTAAAAAAGGGAAAACCATATCGTCAACCGTTAATTTACAAATCTTCAATCCATTATCTGACATTTCACTTGTTCATGCGTTTCATACAAATTCCATTGTGTTCCTCCCACTCTTCCTTTCTTGATCTTCCCCCATGTTCTGCTGCCAGACATTACGTTTACACTTGCGTCATATACTACTTATAAGTAGCGCGCACCACAACACAACTGTTCCATGCAAAGAGAACAACAGTTCACTAAATATCATCCGATATCATATGAATAATATTTTCCAATACAAATAGGCTTTATCATCATATTGTGTGATTTATAGAGTAATTAAAAGGAAACAGTGAATTCACTTCATATTTTATTTTATTTTTTTTCAATTAAATCGATTCTCAATGGAAATAATTCATCAATTCACTTAGGAAGTAACAACTATTCAATTTCAATGATTATCATTCTATAAATCAAAATTATAGTTAGTAGAATGACAACAGTAGGGAAAAAAGTCTATAGCTATTTGAATGCAAGTTGAGTCAAACACTTTTATTTTTCAAGTTCATTTAACTAACATTCTACAAATAAATAAATATATCATCATGTCTTTTGACTATACAAATCATATACATCATAATGAGTATAAATATACTTTTTATTCTTTAAAACAAAAAAAAAACATCTAACATTTTGTACTTACTTCATCAATTCAGCAGAAAAACTGATCTATTTCTTTTACAGCAAGCAAATCTAACATAATTTAAATTCTTTTTTCTCATGCATGATCAATAATCTGAAAGTCGAAATCATAAATCTAATTCGCTGTTGAACATTGACATTGTAATTCTAACAATTTACCTACCTACCTATTCGGTCACAACATCAGCACCAATGATGGATGCATTGAACCAATAACAATACTTAACAGTAAGTATTTCAACTGAAATCAATGGACTTTCGCCTAAGAACTAGATATTTCCTTCCCTAAGATTTACACAAGAGATCATTCATCGACTATTAGTTAGTTGAAAAGTAAAATAATTGTCTTGTGTGTCATATTAAACACTGTCACCTGATTCCTATTAAATAGTGAGAAAAATATATACATATATATGCATATTTAATATTATTGTGATGCATGGTTAAACGATTTCACACATGAAAGAATCAAAAATGGATCATTATCTTTGAAGTTAATATTAAATAATTCAGTCAATCAGCATTCAAATAATCATCTAGTAAGATGAGAATCACCGAAGCATGAATCGGTAAGTAATCTATCTTGTCAAATGAAGAAGATAAGATGAAACAAAAAAAAAATAATAAACGATATAACAAAAATATAACAAGGAGACAACAGATAGGATAGTCAAAATAATGAAAATGATCAAGTGTAGTAGTAGTAGTAGAGTTAGTTAGCTTCAAGTTAATATATGAAAGAAAGAGAAGCGATCAAATGAACTAGAAAAGAAAATGTTAATCATATATCATCGGTCTATGATACATACTAACATGTTTTATGAACAACTTACTTCTAGTGTTGGTGTTTTAGTCAGTTAGTTTGTTCTCATTTTTACACCATTATTTACTTCATATGATGAGTAGTAAGCTGGATCAAAACGTATCAGCGATATTTGTGAGATAGAGACTAGCAAAATTTGTCGCTAGAAGCAAAACCACAACACTAGTGCCTCCCTCATATATTGAAGGTAATTTTAATGTGAATTAGCCCCTTTGTACGCTGAAATGTATTATTTACAAATGTCATATTCATGTTCTCACTCTAACTAAATGGTTATCAAACAATAAATAATTCACATTACAAGAAAGCAGATTAGGTTACTACAATTGAAATGTTCGGATGTGATCGAATTTTCATCGGTAAAATGTGCAGTTTCATTTTGTTTAAATACACTTCCAAATCAATAACTACAATGACTACTACTTCTGTAATTGTAGTAGAATTGTGGCTTTTCTACACGCTTTAGCAAGAATTTCAACGTGATTTTCTTTGATGCCACAATTTTTGTTTCGGTTAACACCTTCGACGAATAAAACTGGAAACAATTAAATCTCCCTATTCCCACATAAATTAAAAATGAAGAGGAAAGTACACTGACAGGGGACGGGACTCTGGTAATTCGAATGATACCTATTGATCACAAGTCTATAATACAATGTGAAGTTTTTATGTAAGAAGTGATCCGTTCGAAGTTTCTAGTCTGTTATAACTTTCGAGACGAACACAAATAAAAAGTCCCGATATGCATATATATATATATATATATATATATATATTCATTCTCATAAACATGTATGAAATTGTAGATGACACTAGGGAATAGTTAACTTTCAATCAATAGTACTAAAATTATTCATCTTAATTTCATTGACACTTAGGTAACTTGAAACTAAACCAGCTACGTAACCATAT
>CALYCR020001231.1:0-10590 GCA_944470395.2 Schistosoma turkestanicum
TAAGGAGTTTGGATTTTTGACAATTGGTCTCGCGTGCTGTTACGGGTATGAGGGCGGTTTTCACTTCCCGGCTGCCCACAACGTGGAAGGTTGTTTCTTGAGGGACCTGAAAAGGAAGATGGATTAGTGTTGGTGCGTGACCGCAGAGTCCAAGGGACAACTGCTTGAGGCCGGTCACGCACGGCCTTTTTATGAAAGGTTTTTTGAGGATTAGCTCCGTTCTTAAAGGCCCTTAGTGGGCACCCTTACCCAAGGAGACGGAAATCCGTGAGGTAGGGGAGGTGTGACAATTTTTAGGGGCCGACCTTTTCTAACCCTTTCCTTCCTTGTGAGAAAGGTCAGCATCGCTGGCAGATGCTGGTTGTCCGAGGGAAACACCTTACTGCTGTCACACCCCTCTGCAGTCAGCAGTACGACTTCGCCCTCAGTACCTTGGGTAGCTGCCTTTAGCCTCATCGCTCTCCAACCGACCTGCTTCGCACGGTAGGACCTGCAGGACATATGTTCCAGCCAGTATAGCTCGGTTGGGTCATCACGATAGGCAAGCCCGACACCTACGTCCAAGGGTAGCAGCTACGGTCGGGATAAGTAGCACGCACCACAAACTTACTGCTTGCTACACCTGTTGTTAACATTACTTGTCGATCTGGTGAATGGTTAGTTATACGTAATATTGTATTATCTTTACTTCAAATTATCACAAAAAATAATAACTTACGAACAAGTGCTTCTTTAAGAACTGCCACAGATTGACCAGCTTTTTCTTTTGCTAATAGATCTTCACCATAATAAACATATGCCTTTAGGAAAAAATGAACAAATTACTTGAAGAATAAAAATTAAAACATTTAATAATTTTACAGTTATGACATAAAAAAATTATTCAGTTAGGCGATGTACACAATAGACATGAAATTTTGAAGCACAAAAAAAAATCTGTTATTTTAGAGGATAAAAAGTTATGGTTAATAATGACAACAGAATGATTTTGGTGATTTTAGTTTTTTTTTCAAATTAGAGATGAATTAACGATGTGGATAGATTGTCTGATTTTCAGCAGAATAACCACAAAAAAAAAACACATGAAAGTTAACTTACATTGTAAATTTATATATAAATTTCGTACATATTTCAAAGAAACTTATACATTAAAACTATTTGTTTTTTTTTACTCAATCAGTCAGTTGCAACGTAGAACTTCGTACGTGTATGTACATAAGTTCATGTTGCTACACCACATTATTAACACAGAGACGCAAATGTCAAATCAAATCCCATAGTGATAAAGATAGTAGAGGTATTAATGGTAATGAAGGAGACTAGGGTTTGAAGATATTATTCAAGAAGTATGATTCAGTGAGATAAGGATAGAAGACAAAGGTAGAGGTGCTGACGAATCCAGAAGATTAGGATTTGAGAGAGCTCAAAGAATGGATGCACTTGCGCCTGTAACAGCACACGAGACCAAACTGGCCAAAATCAAGTCTTTTTTTACTACGATCCTTTTGACATTGATCAATTTTGTTATAATGGTATTTTCTATAGATTACATTTTAAAGTATCTCTTACTCACTTTAGAACTATTTGCCTATAAGAAAACTGTTAAACTGAAGAGTATATACAGTGTACCTCTCTACATATAGTGCACCGTCACGTATAGGCAGAAATGAGAGAAATCGTAACAGTGACACAAGAGTAGTCGTTTAATCTTTGCGTCACTGATACTAGGACTAGGAATATGTGCGAAAAAAACACAGGGAGAATAATCGTGTCTACCAGTTACGTTTTAAATGCAGGTTATCTTGCTTTTGACAAAAACTAGCGCTTGGGTCACAACATGTATACGCTTTTCCTGTCGGCAATTTTACTTCAAAGGAAGTCGCTTCTTTATACGGCCAATGAAAACTAGCCGTTAAGTAAATGTGCGTCCAATCCAGTTAATCGTGTTCAAAAGACCCCAGTTTTACATTAGCTGATAAATCCTATCATATACAGCAAAGAAGCTTTCTCCGGAGGATAAATTAATCCGCTAGTTTATTTCACCAGTCATTACAATCGATGGCACGAGTTTCTAAAGTCCTAGCTAATGATGCCTGTTGCCCTATTTGACACAATGTCCGTACATTAAAAGCTCCAACATGTAGTCTAGAACGGGGTTTCAAGAGACCAGAAACGACGTTTCGTGATCTCGCTTCGTCTGCATTAGCGGTGCAGTGAGAAAAGGGAGTGTGAGTACAGTTAGTCGTAGAGATAAGAGAGACATTAGGGGGTATAGGAAGGATTTGATTTTGACCAATTTGGTCTCGCGTGCTGTTACGGGTATGAGGGCGGTTGTCACTTCCCGGCTGCCCACACCGTGGAAGGTTGTTTCTTGAGGGACCTGAAAAGGAAGATCGATTAGTGTTGGTGCGTGACCGCAGAGCCCAAGGGACAACTGCTTGAGGCCGGTCACGCACGGCCTTTTTATGAGAGGTATTTAGAGGATTAGCTCCGTTCTTAAAGGCCCTTAGTGGGCACCCTTACCCAGGGAGACGGAAATCCGTGAGATAAGAGAGATATTAGAGGGTGTAGGAAGGATTTGATTTTGATCAATTCCGTCTCGTGTGCTGTTACGGGTATGAGGACGGTTGTCAGTTCCCGGCTGCCAACACCGTGGAAGGTTGTTTCTTCAGCAACCTGAAAAGGAAGGTATATTGGCGTTGGTCTTAGAGACCTGCGTGCGTGACTGCAAAGCCCAAGGGACAGCTACTTGAGACCGGTCACGCACGGCCTTTTGATGAAAGGTTTTTATAATATTAGCTCCGCTCTTAAAAACCCTTAGTGGGCACCCTTACCGACGGAGACGGAAATCCGTGAGGTAGGGTGAGGTGTGACATTTTTAGGGTCGACCTTTTCTAACCCTTCCTTTCTTATGAGAAGGCAGCATCGCTATAGATGCTGGTTGTCCGAGGGAAACACCCTACTGCTGTCACACCCCTCTTCAGTCAGTCAGCAGTACGACTTCGCCCTCAGATCTCGAGTAGCTGCTTCTAGTCTGATCGTTCTCTAATCGACCTGCCTGACATGGTAGAACCCTCAGGAACATATGTTCCAGCCAGTATATTTCGTTTGGGTCATAACGATAGTCAAGCTCGATCACCACGTCAAGGTAGCATCTTTTAAATTTATCTTACTGAATTAAACTTCTCGAATTATATCTTCGCTCCCTAATCTTCTCCATTACTGCTAATCCTTCTATTATTGCTATCACTCTTGGATTTGAACTGACAGTTGCGTCTCTGTGTGCTGATAGGGCATGGCAACCTGAACTGATGTACTTACGTACGAAGTTCTGCGTTGTATCTGTTTGTCTGTCTGTCTGTCATGTAGTCAAGGATATTTCAGGGGGCAACTAGTAACTCTACGCTTTAATTATTTTCGAAATTTAACATTTCATGCTATAAAGCCTTACAAATTAACTCGGAATTAACTATTGATATTTAGTTGAGTAGTAATGTGTTGAAATTAAGTTGACATTTTTTTTCTTACATTTTAATATCACAAATATTCTTTGAATGTTTTTTTTTCCGCCCTATTTTACAGAATTTGCAAATAACAGATCTTGTCAATCTTTTACTGGAAGGACATAAACCAACTACTGATAGTTTTAGAAGTATCTCCTATGGTGGGTATTCAAGTTCTTATTTAGGAGTTCAAATACCTGTACAACAATATTCAAGTAATTATCATCAAGTTGGTGATTATCTCAATGAATCATTAGCTTCATTACCTGGAAGTCAAGTTCCAAGTGGTCGAGAAAGTCCTGAATCACATTTTGAAATAGACTATGGAAGTAGTAGTAGTAGTGTACGACATCACCACAAGGTAGCTTCAGAAACTGGAAGAATGAGTTCTGTGCAAAATATGATGCGACATATAGCTGGGACTAATCTAGACGGAAGTGGATTGCGTAGTCAAGAATCGGAAGGTAGACTACTGGATCGTTTCCGTGAAGTAAGTACTACTATTATAGATAATATTATTTGTATATGGCATGTTCAAATGAATACTTGAACTGATATCTGGAGAAAATCACTCTCAACAAGTTTTTAAAACATTGACAGTCGAATTGAACAAATCAATCGGTGATTTCACTTAAGTCTCCCTTTTTAATTGACTAACTGTCGTGGGTTGATGAAAGCATCCATAGACTTATTGTGCTTTTACTCACTGATCGTCGGTTCCATTTTGAAAATGATTAACTGATATAACTCGGTGACATATCTTGGTTTAATCGCCCCTAGCTTTTTTCCAGCCTATTGGTACACCGGAAAATATCGCTTGTCAAGTCGCGCGGTGATTGGGCATATGTAACACATGTCCAAATCATCTCAACTAGTGAAGATTCATTACTTCATCAGTCGATTCTCCATCTCTATGTAGTATCTTATCCCTAAACCCGAGTATTGCTTACTCAATGACTCCAGAATACACAAAGATTGGATACTAGTAACGCGTGACTTGGCGACTAAAAGTCGAACGCCCTAACCAATAATTCATCTGTTCATTAATTCATCTCATTAAATCTATCTATCACTATTGAGTGTGATGTTTTTAATACCATACTCGTGGTGTTTATTGCACATAAAGTTGTTTAACAGAAGTTATGTGTTTTCAGATCGATCTCGATTAGAGTAGCATTATCCTAGTGTCGTATCGTGTTTATAGTTTTGCTTACTGATTTAACAGAACCTTTGATTATGCTTCATCGTAGTTGTTGCCTTCGTCATGACGACGTGAATAAGCGATAATCGCTATTATAATCACTATTATTCGATCATTGGTGTCTCAGAAGGATTGCTCGTTTATACTTGGGATCATCGAGTAAGCAATGTCAGCATTAGTAAAGGGGTACTACTAGATAAGGATGAGAGATCGATTGATAAAGTAGTGAATCTTGATCAGTCCAGTTAGTTGGGACATTTATTACGTGTGCCTCGACAAGCGATGTTGTAATAGTAGGTTGGAAGAAAGCTAGTTGCGTCTAAAGCGAAACATGGCACAAATCCACAAAGTCACTGACAAGTGAACTGATCCATGTTAATAGTAGGTATAGACTATTTGGTTGAAGTCTGCGAGACAATAGTAACTTATGGTTAGAGACTTTGAATAGCATGGTTCAAAATCCTTTCTTTATGTTCTCCCGAATTCCTGTTGACCTTTATCGTTCTGTTCTCAAATTTATTCCACTGGTTTATACTCCTTGAAGAACATCGTCAAATCTTGATCTCTTCGATTACTGCTGATATTTCTACTACCTATATTACTATGGTATTTAAATCGAAAATTGCATCTCTGCGCTAATATGGTATGGTAACATATGAAGTTCTACTTTTTTCCTGTCGGCACTGACTGAATAATCTTCAGTCAGTCAGTCTGATGCAACGTAGAACTTCGTACGTAAGTACATCAATTCATGTTGCCATACCACAATATTAGCACAGAGATGTAATTGTCAATTCGAATCCAATAGAGTAGTAGAGGTAGTAAAGGTATTAGAAGTAATCGGAGAAGTTAGGATTAGAAGATATTATTCAAGAAGTATGATTCAGTGAGAAAAGTTTAGAAAGTCAAAACTAGAGGTATTGAAGAATCCAGAAGATTAGGATTTGAGAAAACACAGAATAAATGCACCGGCGCCATTGCAAACGGTTTTCAGCCATGTCATTCAAGGCCTCTAACCATCGATAAGATTATACCTTTAGAATCTCACGTCAAATAATCTTCAGTTCACTGAGCCGGAGGCATCTAACAGTGTTCATGTCTAATTTTAATCAATCTAATGTATTGTACAACCTCACACACATTGTTTTCAGTAAATAACTGACTCACATTGAACATGGCTATGAGAGCTCCACTGGTTACACAGTCCTTATATTTTTTTCCATGTACTACTGTAATGAAGGAGAACACAAGTGAGGGCAACCGAATTGTATTTATCACAAATTACAGAGTTACTCAGTAAAATAGGAAAACCATATCGTAAACGGTTGATTTGCAAATCTTCAATCCATCATCAATCCATTGTCTGACATTTCACTCACTATTCATGCGTTTCATACAAATTCCATCGTGTGTTCCCACACTCTTCCTTTCTTGTTGATCTTCCCCCCATCTTCTGCTGCCAGACATTACATTGTCACTCACGTCATATACTACTTATAAGTAGCTCGCATCACAGTAG
Source organism: Schistosoma turkestanicum (assembly GCA_944470395.2). Classification (NCBI taxonomy): domain Eukaryota; kingdom Metazoa; phylum Platyhelminthes; class Trematoda; order Strigeidida; family Schistosomatidae; genus Schistosoma; species Schistosoma turkestanicum. The sequence goes on from CALYCR020001231.1 coordinate 6,224, forward strand.
TAGTGGTAGTGGTAGTAGTCAGAATAGTAGTAGTGGGAGTAGTAGTAGTAGTAGTGAGAAGACTGAGGCAGGCGCTGAAGATTGTACTATGCAAATTTACACTCTTAGTCAATTGAAAACGACATTACATTGAACACTCTATTTGCACACCATCTTTGAGTCGCGACTTCCAACGCTCCAGCCTTCTTCCATTCCTGTTGTTGCTTGCTTTACTTCCTGTTGGTACTCTATTTGTTTCTTGCTTTTGCTCCATTTGCTTTCCGTTTTCCTCTTCTGACCGTGAGACTTCTTTTTTCACGTCCCTTCTTATACTACTTATATCGTTCCTATAAGTAGCACACACCACACCTATACTACTATGGCATTTAAATTGAAAATTGCATCTCTGCGCTAATATGCTTGGTATGTTAACTTGAACTAATTGACATACATATGAAGTTCTACGCTGTAACTGACTACTGCACTGACTAACTAATCTTCAGTTCACTGAGCCGGAGGCATCTAACAGCGTTTAAGTACCACCAACAACATAAATATGTATCTTTTTTCTTCCCTTTTGAAAAAAATATTCAGCTCTTAATGCATGGTTTACCAATGAAAGCATTAGAACATGCATGTCGTTCAAAACTATGGGGTCATGCATTCACATTGGCGCATCGAATGGGTCCTGGAACATTTACCAAAGTAATGGATCGTTTTCTCAATAATGATATATCTATATCAGATCCTATTCTTACATTGTATCAATTAACTGCTGGTCAAATGCCTCAAGTCGATTAATACAGCAGCTTATGGACGAGGTAAGTAGGGGGGGGGTGGAGTAGATTTGTTTTGTTGTATTTAGGATGTGATTTTTTTGTTGTTGCGGGAAGATAGTTGATCTCAAAGAAATGCATTCATTCAAGTGCCTTGATATGATGACAAAGAGTGGGAAGAGTTCTTTCTTCTGCCTTGTCAACGTCCTTTCATATGACCATGCGTGTGTGTGTGTGTATAAAGCCACTGGCAGGGAGATTCTACTCACTGCCTTCTCGTGACAAAGGTGTCATTCGCGAAATTTAGGGGAAAATAGCCAATATCAGACTAGGGCTTAAGTTGGGTTGGTGGAAAGAAAGCACTGACCCAGAATAATTAGAAAACATTCATTCTAAACCGATGAGGGTGTACATCGTCTCTAGAATCCTGATGGAACGATTGGTGTATGAACGTATGTGTTAGTGACAGGCTACCATGAAACTATATCTCCTAATGTTGCTTCACTGCACTACGTATTAGACCTGTAGGTGAATTGCTCGAGAATCGATCACCTAACAAAGCTGGTTGTTTCGGTTTTGTCAGCTGGACAGTATCTCAGTTCAGTCACAAATTCGTTGATTTATATGGTGCGCAAATATTTAGATGCCTTTTTGCACCAGTTTAAATGAGTTTGAATAAATTATTGTGGCATTTTTTTGTACCTTAAAAATTTCCTACGCTTGTGGCTTATTCAAATCCAACATTGGTGGTTAGTTTCACTGTTCTTTCTGAAGTTGGAACAAAGTCGTTAAATAGTTCATAAGTTATTCATAGGAAACTGTTTTCTTGCACTGATATAGTTTGTAGAGTTGACAGGGCAGTGACACCAATGTCTATTTTTTTTCACACTAAACAACCTCTGTGAAATTCGAACTAGCTGTTGAAACACAAACCAAGCGTACAACTCAACAGTATTGCAGAGCTTCGTGTAGTTGACCCCGTAGTTTGGGTTCAAAATCTGTCGAGGAGGACTATAAGTTTTGAAGATGGTCGCTAACCAGTATGGAATCTCAGTAGATTTTCGGGTCTGTTTGTTTCCGATCGGCTAACATCAAATCATATTATAGCATTGCGTTATGTTATCGAATCACTTGATTATGATTTAAAGATCACATCAGAAATGAGGTTAATGAACTTCAGTTATCTTTAATAGTTTCATTAAAATCATGAATTAATCAGTGTTAGACAAGTATTGGACACCTAGGAGCATTGAACGGTAGTCTCGAAATGGGACGGCGCTTAACAGCTGTGCTTATCCACAACCCTGCAACCTGGGATCGAACCCAGGGCCCCCAGTTTCATACGAACGCTTATCTATTGACTTATTGAACGCTTATACTGACTTCTCTAAAAGATCGAAGGCATGATATGTGATATAACTTATTTACCGAGTACAGCTCTAAGTCACCCTCTCTGTGTAAAGGCTGATGATATTAAATGGCTGGCCCAATTAAAGTATGTAGTGCGAATCTTGTAGGGATCACTAAGTAGTTTAAAGTCGGACACTTAAACTATCCAGCTACTGCCTCATTCAATATTTTGACTACTTGAAACAGTCGGTCATTCCTCGTTTCTTTTAACTTCGATTTGAATTCGTCTTCGTGTGAATATGCATTTTCATAACTATCAAGTGATTTGTATGAGGGCAGCTGTCACTTCCCGGCTGCCCACACCGTGGAAGGGTGTTTCTTGAGGAACCTGAAAAGGAAGGTAGATTAGTGTCGGTTTTAGAGACCTGGAAGCGTGACTGCAGAGCCCAAGAGACAACTGCTTGAGGTTGATCTCGGACAGCCTTTTTATGGAAGGTTTTCTGAGTATTAGCTCTGCTCTTTTTTAAAAGCCCTTATTGGGCAGCCCTTACCGACGGAGACGAAAATCCATGAGGTAAGATGAGGTGTGACATTTTTAGGGCCGACCTTTTCTAACCCTTCCTTCCTTATGAGAAGGCAGCATCGCTGCAGATGTTGGTTGTCCGAGGGAAACACCTTACTGCTGTCACACCCCTCTACAGTCAATAGTACGACTTCGCCCTCAGACCTTGAATAGCTGCTTTTAGTCTGATCGTTCTCCAATCGACCTGCCTGGCATAGCATAACTTTCAGAAACATAAGTTCTAGCCAATATAGCTCGGTTGAGTCATCACGATAGGCAAGCCCGACCACCGCGTTAAGGTCGGGTGATATGAATCGTTCACATACCCTTTATCCAGTTGTCTATCGTTTCTAGGCAAAGTTTAAAATCACAAAACAAGCGTTGGATTTTTTCCTCTCTTCCCTCTATCTATATTGTTCCGTTTTTTTCTTCGAAAGGTATCGACAATGGAGATTGGCGACCACATTTAGCTATGATATTAGCCAGTCAATCATCATCTTCATCATCCTCCTCATCATCATCATCTCAGCTGAATTTATCACTTTCAGCTTTAGAACGTCTTGGTGATAGTTTATTATCAAGAAAACAAGTATATGCCGCACATTTATGTTATCTATTAATGAATTCCTTACTGAAAACTACCAACAATCATGAACAACAACCACAAACTGGATATCATTTACCAGGTAAAATTTGGTTAATCGGTGTTCAACAACCGTTTACTTCTTCTCCTACAATCAATAGTGTTGATCATACTTCAGATACATTCCATAAAGATATCACTACTACTACTAATAATAATAATAATAGTAATATCTTATCTCCATTATTTGCTACATCGGAATCCATTCAATTGACAGAGATTTATGAATATTCTATGCAACTAGCTAATCGTAAATTTCATTTACGTCAATTATTGGTAGGTTTTTGTGTTTTGAATGTGTTAATTTTTCGTCTTTTTGTGTTATGAAAGTGTTTTGAGATGTACTTGAACTATTATGAATTAACCTAGTCGGAAACCGCGAGAGCCGAGGATCCGGCGATACGACATGCTACTCAGATCTGATTATCCCAACCCGCATATTGAGAGAAAATAAGAAGACAAGACTTGAATGTGAAGTAGAACCTGTATTCTACAAGCATGCAGAAAGTACGAGGACTGAATCCAGAAGAGAATCAGGATCCCAGACTAGGGATCCGGGAACGGGCCCTGGTCATAAAACGTAACAGATAATGCGCATTTATACATTTTGGTCTAATGAGAAACAGCATCGAAGTCTGTGACATTGACAGTTAAGACGACCAATAGGAAGTAACAATTGAAGTGACATTGATAGTCAGGGCAACCAATAAGAAACAGCATTTGGAGCACGTGACCATAAAATTGACCAGTAGGAATTAACCAATAAGAATTGACCAATAATTCTCTTAGGATATTGGATGAATATCCTAACAGAAAGTTTCAATATCATCGAGGAATACAGAGATGATGTTCAATCGTCTCTAGTGGATGGTTCGAATTGTGTACTGTAGATGAATTTGGTTGAATTCGGATATGTGAGCGATGTCATTGATAGTTATGCACACAATTACATAAACACACACACACACCTGGTGTCTAAATTTTATAATTAAGGTAGCTTCAAGGGGAACATTTGTTGGGGATGTTAGATCCCCAGAACTCACTTGATATGCTTTCG
>CALYCR020001232.1:0-10597 GCA_944470395.2 Schistosoma turkestanicum
TCAGTCAGTCAGTCAGTTTCAACGTAGAACTACGTACGTATGTACATCATTTCAGGTTGCCATACCACATTAGCACAGAGACGCAAATGTCAAATCAAATCTCATAGTGATAAAGATAGTAGAGGTATTAATGGTAATGAAGAAGACTAGGGAGCGAAGATATGATTCGAGAAGTATAATTCAATGAGATAAGTTTAGAAAGACAATGGTAGAGGTGCTGACGAATCCAGAAGATTAGGATTTGAGAGAGTAAAACAAAGAATGGATGCACTTGCGCCATTGAAAACGATTTTGAGCCATGTCGTTTAAGGTCTCTAACCGTTGATGACTTTTGTCTCGCGGACCCCAATTAGGTAGTCTACATGTATTCAATGAGAGCAAAGTGAAGCGTTTATTAATACATATTTTATTTCTAATGTTTTAAAAACACATTTATTGTACTTGATGTGATTTTGGAACTGTGGTGTTTGAATAAACTAGTGACTTCTTGTTGTTGTTGAATGCTTGATTTCGAATTCTAAATACAGTACATTCGTTCGTCCTTATCCCGTAGTTCTTGATTCACATTCTTCTAATCATCATAGGAACGTAGTCAAAGGTAATTTTCACGACTAACATACATTTATTCACTCTAAATAACACATTTAACCTTTACTCCTAATTCTACTATGCAAACTCTTTAAGTTCAACAACCTCTAACATTCCTTTCTTTTGCATGAAATTATTTAGAATAGTTAGTAAATCTTAACGTTACTCTACCTTTCAAGAAAAAAATTTCTTTGTAAGAAAATACCATTTTTTCTGATTGGCTAATAAGTTGATCAAGGTCATCCGTCACCATAGTACACACAGTTTGACTAATAAATATTTCAAGTGTTTTATGTGTCAATGGCCATACTATTTCAAGTTCATTTAAATTCTTAATCATGTGGAAAAAAATCTTAATGGTTTCTCATGCAATTATTATTATTGTCTAAATTCAAAATATAATTAGGAGTTATAAATTGAAATTGATGGATAAGTAAGTCAGACCATTTCTTGGACTATAGAATCATAGTTAATCAGTTAGTGAGTCAGTTACAGCGTAGAACTTCGTATATAAGTACATCAGTTCAGGTTGCCATAACACATCAGCACACAGACGTAATTGTCAGTTCAAATCTCATAGTGGTTCAGATAGTAGAAGCATTAGCGGTAATGGAGAAGATTAGGGTTCGAAGATATTATTCAAGAAGTATAATTCAGTGAGACCATAGCTGCTGAATTGTCGCGGTGGTCGAGTTTGCCTATCGTGATGACCCAACCGAACTATATTGGTTAGAACATATGTTCCTGTAGGTTCCACCATGACAGGCAAGTCGATTTAAGAAACGCTGAGACTAAAAGCAGCTACCCAAGGTCTGAGGGCGAAATAGTACTGCTGACTGTAGAGGGATGTGACAGTCAGTAACGTGTTTCCCTCGGACAACCAGCATATGCAGCGATGCTGCCTTCTTACTAGGAAGGAAGGGGTTAGAAAAGGTCGACCCCCAAAATTGTCACACCTCACTTTACCTCAGGGATTTCCGTCTTTGGCGGTACAGCCTCATAAAAAGACCTTGCGTGATTGGCCTCAAGCAGTTGTCCCTTGAACCCTGCAGTAACGCTCCCAGGTCTCTAAGACCAACACTAACCTACCTTCCTTGTCAGTTTCTTCAAGAAACACACGGTGTGGGAATCGAGAAGTGATATCCGTCCTTATACCCGTAACAGTACACAGGACCAAAATTAGTCACAATCGAATCATTCCTCGACCCCCTAATATCTCTCTTATCTCCACGACTCACCCTTTTCGCATCCCTTTGTCACCCCGCACTGTTAATACAAACGATTCGAGTTCCCGAAACGTTATTCCTGATCTCCTGAAACCCCGTGTAAACTACATCTTGGAATCATAGTGAATACTTTTATGAAAGAATTTGATTGTGATAGACAAAATCTATTGTCTACCTTAAGTATAAAATCAATAATTGGGTTAATATGTTAATCATCATCAAGTGATCGATGGTTAGACACCCTGAATGACATCATGGCTAAAAAAACTAATTTGCAATGGCTCAGGTGCATTCATTCTTTGTGATCACTCAAATCCCAAAACTTTTTAATTCCTCATGACTTTATCTTTATCTTTTATAAGTCTATTTCACTAGATTCTACTTCTTGAATAAAACCTCTACGACTACTTCTAATACCTCTACTACCTCTACTACTCTAATGGATTTGAATTGACAATTACATCTCTGTGTGTCGTAATGTGGTATGGCAACATAAACTGATGTGCGTACGTACGAAGTTGTGAAAGTCACGAGAAAGATGGAAATAATGTAGTAGTAGTAGTAGCAGTAATTAAAACAAAGATGAGAACTTTAGGAATATGAATAGAGATAAAAAGGTATAATGTCTGAAACTCAAGATTTAGTGTAAGACAAACACATTGAACACAAGTGTGTTGTTAAGAACGATAATTAACCATCTAACCTAAAGTCTCTGACTACTCATTGATAGCGGTTATTGTCAAAATGTTAATCAAGTAAGTTTACATTGTTCAAAATTGCTCGAATTAACAGTCAATCACTTCATGAACTGATGTTACAATTTAATTTGTCTGCTTCTAGCTTTCAATCTACTCCTAATCTAGTATGCATTGCTCATCGAAGTTAAGGGTTGCCTAAGCACACACATTTACTAACCGTCTCGTTTGATCAACCGACTGGGTGCCGTTGGCGAGTATCCTATTCCTAACTGCAATATTGATCATTTGATCGTCGTTCTATGTTTCACATGTATGAACTAGGTAAAAGAGAACATCATTCATTTTCAATGGGCGATGGTGTGGTGTATACAAGTGCATTTTGGGAGTTTTGTATTTATCTTTGATCTGAATTGATATTTATATTCATGAGATTAAGTCATAATGAAGATTTTACAATTAATCTAACCTATAAAGGAGATTGAATGATGAATGACCGAGTCGCTTCAAGGTCACGGCGCCAATATGAAAACCACTAATGATCTATAGAACATTCATGACTAATTTTAATGAAACATGAACGTACTCGGATATTTAAGATTAACAGTAGAATGTATGAAAACACTAGTAACAATAATAATAATAATAATTTCTGTTAGGTTGGTCACTAGGTACGCTTGAAGCTATTACGGGTTTACCTTAGTCGATAAACGCGAACGAGACAATGAACCAGCGTCCAGGTAAACTAACTTGATCCGAAAACGGCAAAACAGAAGTCCTGATAAGAGTGGAAAGTATATTCTACAAAAACACCCAGCAAGCACAATGCAATCAAGCACACAACTCTCGTTTATTTATACATCATAGAAACGTCCTTGGGACAGTCACAAAAATAGCACACTAAAATACACAGCAACCAATCACAGCCAAGGATTTTCCTGGTGGGAAATGAAATCTCAAGGTCAACTGATCAGCCCATGCTGGCAAACATGAAATCCAAAATAAGGCATTTATCAAGCGAGTTCTGGGGATCTAACATCCCCAACAATTTACAACTGTTATTTTGGAACTCGTACAAAATAGGGTCAATAACTTGTCAAGGTCACCGGGGAGTATTCCAATGATTAAATTGACGGTTTAATTTGTATTTTAGTCTTCTGTACAGTCTAAACATTCAACAAAACTTTTATTTGTAACCATGAATCGATCAATGTTAGATCACCATTATAAACCTGGAAGCACTGGACGGCCGTTCGTCCAGGTATGGGACTCACCAGTTCATGTTGTCAAACTTGAATATCATCCATTGTTTTCGGTGTGTATGACTGACAGCTTCACGCTCAAGACAATTGTTATGTGCCGGTGGTGATGACTTTTCACTGGGATTCCGAGAATTCCTTCACGAAACTAGTCATTGGCCAGTACATGACAGTCAGGTTAAGCCTTTTAACTAACTTATTGAAGAAACAGTGTCATTTGATTAGTAGCAGTACGCTCTTATCTACATATCCAGTCTAATCTGTTGCCATACATAACATTATCAAAGAGTCACAGCGACTGATAATGCTAACTCATAATGGTGAACAAATCAGAAAACAAGACCTCCGTCAACCAATCTGAACAAAACTAATAAAAATTAGTTGTGGAGTTCAACCCATGTCGGGGGTAGATAGTTATTTATCGAAGACAAAGAGTGAGGTTGAGCAATGCCCCAGATTGATTAAAGTTAGACATTAACACTATTAGATGCCATCTAGAGGTTAAGCGTTTGCGCCCGAGATCGAAGGTCCTGGGATGATTTCCTGTGGGCAGGGTCGTGGATGCTCACCTCTAATGAGTCCCATACTAGGATGAAGCGGCCGTCCAGTACTTCCAAGTTTCTAATGGTGGCCTGACAATGATTAATTCATGATTTATTGGTTACAAACTAGATTTTGATATTTACACTTAGAGATAGGCGGCGGTTCAAGATTTACGATTGTAATTTATTACTGAGGGCTAAGTTTTTGAAAAAATATGTAGAGATTTGAATTTAGGGTTATTAAGTTTCTTTTTTCATATTTCTCTAAATACAGATTGATTTAAGCCCTAAACCACATCACAAGTCAGTCAGTCAGTTGTAACGTAGAACTTCATACGTATGTACATATGTTCATGTTGCCATACCACATTAGCACAGAGACGCAATTGTCAAATCAAATCCCATAGTGATAGAGATAGTAGAGGTATTAATGGTAATGAAGAAAACTAAAGGGTTTGAAGATATTATTCAAGAAATATAATTCAGTGAGATAAGGTTAGAAAGACAAAGGTAGAGATGCTGACGAATCCAAAAGATTAGGATTTGAGAGAGCTCAACGAATGGATGCACTTGCGCCATTGAAAGCGATTTTTGAGCCATTTCGTTCAAGGTCTTTAACCATTGGTGACTTTCATCTCGCGGACCCCACAACCACGTAGCCTACATCTACCAACATGATTCAGTCCACTTGTCAGTGACTTCATGGATTTCTGCCATGTTTTGGTTTGACCGCCCTTAGTTTTCTTCCAAACCACATCACAAACCTATGCCCTATATCATAAAATCGACTTACATACTAAATATTAACCCTATCACAACTCTAAAATCCTATTTTTTTTTTAAAAGCTTAATCTAAAATAATAAATTATATTTTCATCATTAACATTCATGTTCTTTCTATGTTCAATAGATAACATTTTGTTTTGATAGATAGATGCTTGCTTTATGACCTTGAAATGATTTGCTTTTTACTGATTGGCTCACTGTTACGAACAAACTTTTATACACTTATCTACATGAATGGATGGACGATAGAGAGAGAGAGAGAGAGTAAATACTAATATATATCAAATGACATTGAATTATTGAACCGTTTTTTTTAAACTTTAATCATATAAAAAGAAAAGATTATGATTTCCAATTTTTTGCGGTCAATTTCATTTCCACTCTCCAAACAACAAAGATGTATTGATGCATGAAAGAAACAACAATTTATATTGAATTGAACGGTAGTAAGTTAGTTAGTATGTCAACAAATGCTTATTACATCTGCGGTTTTCCCCATCGAAATGTAAAATGTTGCTTCAAGATTGGGTTGCATCGGCGGCAACCTGCGCCAACCTGCGTCACTTATGGCACAGGCGAGATATCTGTTTGTTGACTATAGGACAAGTTTACTGTGCAGTGGTTCGCTTCGTCTTACTTTATGGCTGTGAAACATGGCCAGTGAGAGTAGAAGATATTCGTAGGTTACTGGTTTTCGATCATAGGTGTCTTCGAAGCATTGCTCGTATATCCTGGGGCACCCGAGTGAGCAACGCTGTTATTAGGAATCGGGTGCTAGGTAAGATATGGCTCAAAATCGTTCGCAATGGCGCCGGTGCATTTATTCTTTAAGCTCTCTCTAATCCTAATCTTCTGGATTCTTCAACACCTCTAGTTTTGACTTTCTCAACTTTTCTCACTGAATCATACTTCTTGAATAATATCTTCTAATCCTAACCTCTCCGATTACTTCTAATACTTTTATTACCTCTTCTACTAATGAGATTTGAATTGACAATTACATCTCTGTGTTTATGTGGTATGGCAACATGAACTGATGTACTTACGTACGAAGTTCTACGTTGCATCTGACTGACTGACAGACTGCCTATTACATCTTGCTTATGTGCGTTAGTACAGGAAAACTTATTGACTAGATATAAAAAAATGAGAATTTTCACTATAGGGTTATGTAGATTGTTGAGTTTCATTGAAAGTATGTGTCGATCACTGTTAGATCACCATTAAAAAACTTGGAAGCACTGGATGGGCGTTTCTGTAAGACCAGACGAAGTTTGTCCGAGTTTAAGTGAGAAACCATGACCAGTGGGTTTCAGCCTTGTCGGTTGTGTAGCAGTGCTCACTGGAGATAATAGATAAGGTTACTCAATACCTTGGATCGATTGAAGTTAGACATTATCACCTCGGGACGCCAACTCAGTATTCTGGAGGTTAAGTGTTCGGATGCGAGGCCGAAGGTCCCGTGTTCGATTCCTGAGAGCGGAGGTCGTTAATGTACCCTACTGACAAGTCCCATCCTCGGAAGTACCAACCGTCCAGTGCCGGTCTAACATTGATCAATCCATGATTTCAATGAAACTCAACAATTTTCACAATCCTATAATGTCAATTGAACTATTTGTAAAACATTTTTATTTCAAAAAATGTTATTATTTTTTGTCATACTTCAATCTAATTCAAACATTTCGAATAAAAGAAATGAAATGACAAATGATTAAAATGTTTGAATCTAAGTAGACTATTGAAACGAATTTTTTAAAAAAACACAAAAACCTTGACTCAAGGTCATCATGAAAATTAGCACATTTAAACAAATTAATCCCTTTGATAAATTTATACTAAGAAGATGAAAATTATCAGAACTATGTAATGCCTACAAACGTAACACATTTCGAAACATTCAATAACATGTAAAAACTATTTTTTAAGTACAGTTATATATGAAAAACTAGAGATCAACTAGGCATGATGGAGTGTAGAAGGGAACAAAGATTAAAAAAAGACAGATAACATGAAACTCGCCAACTTGGACAATAAAACCATTTTATTAAAGTAGGTTTCAAGTTAGAAGAAACAACTTTTGAATACATGAAGAAAAACAAGTGTTTGAAATTTGCGCGTGATCAAGGCTTCAAATAAACCTTAAGTAAATGCCTTTAAACACTGTTGTACAATGTCACAAAAGACAAATTAATATCAATCTTATGACCTATTTCAACTATGTAAGTATGTGTGTGTGTGTGTGTGGCTACGTACACACATTTGGTAAACCAGAAGATTAGGGTTCGAAGATATTATTGAAGAAGTATAATTCAGAAGGAGAAAGACAGAGATGATGAGAAATTCAGAAGGTTAGAATTAGAGAGAATACAAACAGTGGATGCATCTGCGCTATTGCAAACGCTTTTGAGACATGTCGTTCAACGTCTCTAACGATTGGTGACTTTCGTCTCTCGGACATCAACCAGGTAGCCTACATCTACCAACATGACTTAGTCCATTTGTCAATGACTTCGTGGATTTGTGTCATGTTTTGGTCTGGCAGCCCTTAGCTTTCTTCCAACCTACTCCTACACCACAAAACATAACTCGGCGCGGCAGTCGGTGGTCAGGCATACGTAACACATTTCCCAACCACCTCAACCGATGAAGTTTCACTAACTACTTCATCTATTGATTTACCATCCCTACCTAAAACTCGTTTCCTAAGGACAGCATTGTCCCAGGATACACGACCAATGCTGCGGTCGACAACTATCTCATGGTTGAACTTCCTACCGAGGCGAATCAATTATCCTATAATTTCTGGTTTTTCAATAGTTAGCTAAATGAATTCAATATTTGGTGTATACTTTAAACATTCAACAATCTCATAGTGTATCAGCCTTTGGACAATATAATCAATCCATTCTTCTCAAGTTATCATTCACACGTCTTTCATTCTTGTCAATTGATTTGCTCAAAACCATGGTTACTTTTATTTCTGTTTCTCTTATCATATGGCCAGCTTATTTTGCCTGACTATAAATACGTAGTCATGCTTCAGTACATGGAGTTGTCTCGCTCGCCTTCACCAATTCACTTCACTTTGTTTGTACGCTTTTCGTTCTCTCATGTCTATCGACCTGAAATAAACTCTTCCAATCGAATCCGTTTCGGTCTTCTAATTACCTATGTCGCACAAACGAGGCACATCTAAGAATGATATACGGAAGATTAATTTCATTGACATATTCAACTGTTCATAAATAAAAGAGTCATCATCGGTCACTAAACTAGTAAACCCTACATCGAATCTAACACAGTCACAGTCACAGTGAGCTCGGCGACGAACATAATGCAATCCCACATAAACCATCATAAATCCCTACATACTAATGGTGTAGTGCGCGCTACTTATAAGTAGTATATGACGTGAGTGTCAACGTAATGTCTGGCAGCAGAAGATGCGGGAAACATCAAAAGAAAGGAAGGTAGGAAACACAATGGAATTTGTATGAAACGCATGAATAAGTGAAATGTCAGACAATGAATTGATGATGGATTGAAGATTTGCAAATTAACAACGGTTTACGATATGGTTTTCCTATTTTACTGAGTAACTCTGTAATTTTCGTTAAAAATACAATTTGGTTGCCCCTCACCTGTGTTCTCCTTCACTACAATGGTACATTATTCAATACAAAGAAATTGTACAATGAATTTTCTGGTTTCACCTTTTGAGAGTTATCATGTAATTAAGTGTTATTTGACTACAGTTTTATAATGAACCTTTTTGTTTGTTTTAACTCTTCTCTCTCTCCCAAACGATTTATCTAAAACTACAGTGTAATCATCATCATCATCAAAACGTAGACATTCATTTATTTATCTGTCTGTATTTCATTAGGGCTGTCCATTTAAATCAAATAATCATTACCTACCTACCTACCTACCTACCTACCTACCTACCTATAAATCTCTCTCTCTTTAACTGTTCATTTACGTGTTATAAATCTACCGGTTTATTATCTATGATACCTATTCATTTTTGTATCCTTTCGCTCAAATATGTCTGTTTTTTTTCTGGGTAAAAACACAGAAAACTAAAATATTTCTACATTATCTGACAGAGGAATTTGAAAACATGTAATTCAGATAGAATAACTTCAGCATAAATTCAACAATATTGACAAAGTAATTCATTTTAAAGTAGAAATATATATATATATATACTTATGACCTTGAGTGAACCAATCATCACTAAGAGAATTTTTGATGTAGTGTTCGTGAAAGTTAAAGTGCACTGATCGATAATTTGTAGGTTATTAATGCTGAAGTAGATATTGGCAATATTTGATCTCCATGATGCTTGAAGTCAGTAAAACTTCATGATACGAAACCAGAAAGTGCATTGAAGATGGTGCTTACACTAGATCAGTCAGTCAGTCAGTCAGCTGCAATGTAGAACTTCATATGTTAGTACATCAGTTCATGTTGCCATACCACATAAGCACAGAGAGATATAATTGTCAATTCAAATCCAATAGTAGAAGGGGTAGTAAATGTGTTAGAAGTAATCGGAGAGACTAGGATTAGAAGACATTATTCAAGAAGTATGATTCAGTGAGATAAGTTTAGAAAAACAAAACTAGACGTGCTGAAGAATCCAGAAGATTAGGATTTGAGAGAACACAAAGAATAAATGCACCGGCGCCATTGCAAACGATTTTGAGCCATGTCATTCAAGGTCTCTAACCACTGGTGACTTTCGCCTCAAAGACCCCAACCAGGTAGCCTACATTTACCAACATGACTCAGTCCAACTGTCAGTGACTTCATGGATTTTTGCCATATTATGGTTTGGCCGCCCTTAACTTTCTTCCAACCTATTCCTACACTACAAAACAAAACCCGTCGAGGCAGTCGGTGGTTAGGCATACGCAGCGCATGTCCCAACCACCTCAACTGATCAAGTTTCATTACTTCATCTATTGATCTGCCATTCTTACCTAGCACCCGATTCCTAATAACAGCGTTGCTCACTCGGGTGTCCCACGATATACGAGCAATGCTTCGAAGACACCTATGATCGAAAACCAATAACCTACGAATATCTTCTACTCTCACTGGCCATGTTTCACAGCCATAAAGTAAGACGGAGCGAACTACTGCACAGTACACTCGTCCTTTAGTCAACAATCGGATATCTGGCCTACGCCATAAGTGACGCAGGTTGGAAAAAGCCAATCGAGCCTTCTGTATACTAGCTGAGATTTCGTTGGTCACCAGGCCATCAGCACTGATGAGACTCCCAAGATAAGTGAAGCAGTCTACACGTTTCGACTACTTCACCCCCTATCACTAGTTCAGGTGGCCAACCCATGTGAAGCAAAATTTTGTATTTTGAGGGTGAGAACCGCATCCCGAACATGCTCGCATTGTTGCTTAGGTTGGTCAGAAGACTTTGCATTTTGTCAGCGTCTTCATTCACCAAGTAGGACAATGTCATTGACATATTC
>CALYCR020001233.1:0-10587 GCA_944470395.2 Schistosoma turkestanicum
ATAACAAAATAATTAATTTAACTGTTAGTGAATATTCTGATAGGATAGATGAATTTAGTTTATCAATTGGTAGTGAAGATGGTGAGAGAGGACCGAAGTGTAAGCAAGGGAGAGGAATAGGCGAGATAGATTTATTGAGTGATCTGAGGAGATGGCAATGGTAACAACTAGCGGGTCTCAAGATATGCATCAGGCACAGCTTGTCCAAGAGGGAGATGATAGTCCGCATGTGAGTACGTGATTATCAAGTCTCTTCTTAAAGCAGTCCACTGAGGGGCTGTAACTACCTCGGCTGGGAGAGCATTCCAAGTTGCGACGACTCGCAATGAGAAAAAGTGTGCACGAATCTGAATGTTTGCTCTTTGATGTGCAAACTTTCGAGGATTGCCTCGAGGGGAGTGGTGGTGATGCATCGGTAAGATGCTCACATTGGGATGGTTTGGCGTGTCTAATATGGTGTACGCCATAATCAGGTCACCTCTGATTCTCCTGTAGCTCAGAGGGAATAATCCCAAGAGCTGGAGTCTATCGTCGTACGGTTTATTTTTCAACCCTATCAACCATTTCGTTGGTCGTCTCTGCACTCGATCCAAGAGATTAATGTCTCTTTTAAGCAGAGGGGGTGCGATGACGTTGTGAACCTCCAAGCGTGGGCGCGCGTACGTCTTAAAGAGGGTTAAAAATAATTTCGGGGTTATAGCACCAAGCTGTCTTCGCATAAAGTGAAGAGTCGCATTTGCCTTGTCTGCATCCCCTACATAGTTCGGACTCGTGTGGAGGCTTTCTGTGGTTATTAAACCAAGATCGCGCTCTGAGGAGACATTAGGGAGCGGACTTCCACTGAGAGTGTAGGTGGTTTGCGTCATATGACGCAGGAAATGCATGATGTGGCACTTCGGTTGGTTGAGTTTTAAACCGTTTTTCACTGTCCATTTCTCAATGGATGTAAGGTCCTTTTGAAGCTCAGTCGAATCCTCTTCGCTTCTACTGGACCTCCAGATCTTCGCATCGTCTGCGTAAATCAGTGCCAGTGAGCAAGACTATAGGGCGGATGTTATCACAACCTGGTGACTTACCTGGGCGTAAGGATTTTAGTTTCCTTAATACTAGGTCAGGAGTGATACGGATGTTCCCTAAGCCGTCAGCTTGCATTGGGTTGGCGTAATACTCTGAACATGTAGGCGCCTGGTTTAATTGATCAGAAAAGTGGGTGTTGAAGATCTCGGCCATCTCTAGGTTGGTGAGGTCTTCTCCGTTTGGCCCTTTAGGAGAACACAACCCTTGATTAGTAGGTTTTCTTTTGGACATGAACCTAAACAGATGTTTCGGGTTTGCCTCTATTCTGGCGGCTAGTATCGTCTGGAATTGTCTCCTATCGCTTCGAACTTTGGTATTGCATCTGTTTCGCAATGCCAAGTAAGAACTGCGATCGGAATCCTTCAAGGAGACCTTCCGCTTGTGCCAGGCTTTCCTCTTCGCCTGCAACAAGCGTTCAATGCCGTGCCTAACCCAGGTTCTTCCGTTCTGGCGTTTTGGGTGTGATTGAGGTACGTTGTCTACGACAGCGTTTTGGATGATATCTCCACTGCTTGCCAGTGATCATCCACTGTCAGCCTCCACCACTCGCGTGGCCATAGGGCATGTAGGAGGACCTCCCTCATGCGTGTGTAGTTTTCCCTTTTGTAGCAAAGGTAAGGCTCGTTATCGTCCGGTGTCAGCGTTTCGTTTGTGACCATGTTAAACAGGACTGCGCCATGGTCACTACTACCTATTCGAGCACGGATGTGAACATCCTCAACCAGGAGCTGGTAGTTGGTTAACAGATAATCTAGGTTTGAGGACTCCCTTCTTTAGTCCACCTAGTGGCGCTGTGTACGTGCTCAGTCAGTCCCTAGCTTCTAATGGCTGTACCAAGTTGTCTTTGGAACCAACCAGTGGGAGTTATACTCTGATTGCTGAGATTTAAAGATGGGGTATTGAAATCTCCGGCTAAAAGTATTTGATCAAACCCTAGGAGTGGCAGTCGCAGTATTACCTCAATCAGTTTGCTTTTCTGGGCCTTAGTACCCGAACCAACATGAAACTGTGAGTTCGGTTAGTTGGGTGCCGTAGTCGCTCTGCTTTTAAGTTTGGTGTTGCCTATCGCTTCGGAAGAGTGTCATGCCTGGCAAGCTCACTTCTGCGTCTGCAATGTCAGGGGATAGCCATGTTTTTGTTAGGATTATGATCTTCAGATCCATCTGAGAGCGCATATTCCTGATTTCTAACAGCTTACCCGTTAGTCCTCTTACGTTGCTATAGAGGCACTTGGTGGTTTGTCTCTGAACCTGGTGCACAATTGCAGCATCAGCCTTTGTCGGGTTTTCAGACAAGTTATTTAAACCGAGTCGGCCAGTTCTGTGGGAACCGAGATTAAAATACGAGATACACAAAAAAGGGGTTTAGGAAAGAAGAAATTTAGTAGTATATAATAAAACTACAAGGAATAGAGCCCGAAAGTACTCCAAAATTGCAACTTTACCTTTGACCGTATTAGTAAGTAACTTTGCGTGTATCCAGTAACTTGTCCACAACTCCTGTGTTTGTGAGTGAGTGGATGTATGTATGCTGCCGAAGCAACTAGAAATAGAGCAGTTGAATGAGGTAGCTAGACCTACCGCGCAGTGGTTCTGACTTGGAATGGTTCCGTATGCCCGAAAATATTTTCAGATTGTCAACCAATCAATGGAGACAACTTTTTACAGCTTCGGAGGTGATAAAGTATCCCGAAAGTGGATTGTTTTCCGTAAATTAACGGAAATAGTCATATGTGTTGGACTCTATCTTTGTAAGGGTTATTCTTCAAACCTTTCACTGAAATAGTCGCTCGTCTGTTCACTCATGCAGGAGATTTATGACTGTTTTAGGAAGATAAGACGTTGCGAAATCCGGTGTGTTACCATGATTATATGATACAGGGATTGAGTAATATACGTGTGGTGTTTGCGTCCTTTCTTTTTCGCTTTAGGTGGGGATTCGCTTCAGCCTTTGTTACATACCCTACGTAGTTTGAATTGGTGTTTTGGCCTTCTGTGGTAGATCGCGCTCGAAGGAGCCATACAAAAAATGGCTCCCACTGAGGATGTAAGTCCTTTAATCACGTGTGGCAGTGTTCATGATGCAAAATTTCAACTGCTTAATTTTTAACAAGCTACCCACCATTCATTCTTATGGGTTTTAAGATACTTTCCAAACTAAAATCAATCCTCCTCGCTTCTGATTAACCTTGAAATGTTTTAATCGTCTGCATAGATTAGTGCTACTGAACCATCTTTTATTTGGCAGTTCATTGATTAATGCCAGGTAAAGGGGCAGACGTATAATGGTTGTAAGGTTTCAGATTGGTTTCTGAATTCGGAAAAAACAGTTCTAGAAGTTTCGACACTCGCCTTTGCCGGATATCCAAGCAAGAAAGCAATTTAGCTGGGTAAGAAACGTTTCTAAAGAATATTATACTGTAATCCATCAAACTGAAAACAATGTGTTTCCAATTCTTGAAGAATGCTTCCGTATAGGTCCGAAATTGCACCCTTTTAGTCCAGATTCAAGTTTCACCCGCCAGGATATCAAATCTTATATGGCTGACGCCATAATCAAGTATCAATTTAAACAACATAATAGAGTTCAGTAGAAAACGTAGAAACTCCAATAAAGGTACAAAAAATAGAAACTATAAAAAAATATAAATGTTGACATCACAAAATGGGATTAAAGAGAGTACCAAAATGTAGCACAGAAAGAGTCAGTAAGAACATATTACAAATATGTACATGGAGGGATTTTCTCAAAACAAAGCCTTCAAAAAGGATTCTATCGGATATTCAATAAATATCCTAACGTAAACATAGCTGTGTTACATATTCTATCGGTTCGGTACTTCTAGTAGATGTGAGAACCCACCTTTATAGCAAACCTGTGGAAGCAGTACCTTCCTTGCTAACCCATATATGGAGTGTTATTAACGCAAGCAAGTTTAAAACCAATTAATTTCTTAGCACACTCGCCTATTTGTTTTGTAGAGTATCAGATGTTTAGTGATATCAGTCAGAAATCATTTAAAAATGTTTCTTTATACATGTAAGTCTATTTGGATCACAAACTTCATCCCATAGCACAACTTCTTTCAAAGCCTTTATGACATCATGTATAAGTGTCTCCAGACAATAGCATGAGTATTTTCTGTTCTGCTCTTTATTTTCCATGATCAGCATCACATCCTGCGCCTTAAATATAAGCCTGGATGTTGCAGAAGACCTGTTTGCTTTGCCCTGGAGCCTGTCAAATTATCATCTGACGAATCTCTACATGAATATCATTACACGTTTTCTTCATCGCGGATACTCCGAAGGTTTAAGAATTTTAAAGATTCCATTGTGAAAATTAGAACAACACATATAAGCGAACAATATTGTTTTCGATTAGATCGTCATCAGGCTTTACTCTAATATACATGAATATTTATATGAAAATGTTAAACCAATCAAGGCAATTTGAGTGATAATCACAATGAAATGAAAAAAGATTACGTAACTACATCTAATAGGCAAAAGTTCAAGTGGATAATAGGAAAACAGGTGTACTGATAGTAGTAAGAAAATTTATAAAATATGATAACTAAAGTAGGTCAAGGGTGGATGAATAGAATTCAAATAATCATCAAAAACATCAAAAATATTACGTAATAAGCAAATGTGTAAAAATAAAATAAAATCAAAAAATAATAAAAATATGTCAATCGTTAGTTACGTCATATCCGGCCACGGAAGAGATAGGGGTGTCACAAATTTCTTCTGAACACATAAATTAGGGTTGAATGTACGTATTCCTATGGCTTCTGCAATGTGTAGGAGACGGGATCGAACTCCGTTGGGAAATGATTGAGGTATACGATAGATCACCCGAAAAGATCTAGATTTATCTACAATGTGACCACTATCTACCAGGTGTGCTAAGATAGAACTGTGTATTGTTTTTGACTGACCCTTCGTAAACCATGCTGGGAGATGTTCACTCATTCGTTGGTTAAGTTGCTCCGAAGTACGCCCGATATAGCTATCTCCACAGGAGCAGCTGAATTTGTAAATGCACATAGAGGAGGCCAGCTCAGGTAACTAATCCTTCGTTTGAGTAGACATCGCAGGTCGACTGGAGAAAGTCAATGCAAGTTTTGCAGCGCTGAATGTTCTGTTCTTAATCTGTCCTGCAGAGTATCGCAGGCCACATCTCCGTTGAATTGTAGCTTCATAAACAAAGGCTTCTTTCAAGCGGTCGAAAACACCGACTTCTTTTTTACGGCAAACATATACTTCTTTATGAATGCGCTTGGATAACCAATCTCGGTTAGTGAGCCGTTGATGAATTCCAGCTCCTGACTTAAAGTATCCATTGAACATATCATATTTGCTCTGTAAGTGAGACATCTAACCAAATTTCTTTTGTAGCGAATAGGTGTAAAACTTCAAAAGTCAGTGTATTGGCAAGCACTGGGATTTTTTCGATACACGCTTCTACTTAGTGAATCATCATTTCGCCTACTTAGTGTGACGTCAAGGAAAGACAGTTTTTTATCATATTCCTCTTCACCAGTGAACGTGATTGCCGTGTGTACATTGTTGAATAGTTCTAAAAGTTTTTCTTTTCTGGTGTCCTGATCTACAATGATGAATGTGTCATCGACATAACGGCAATATAGATCAAGTTTCTAAATAACTTCGTTGAGTGGTCCATTTTCTAGCTTTGATAGAAAGAGATCAGCTAGAATTGAGCCTATAGGTGAGCCCATGGCTATACCGTCTATCTGTCTATAATAATTGTTGTTGAATACGAAATGGACATTCATCGTGCATCTTAGGAGTAATTCCTTAAGGCAATCTTCGGGCAAGCCAATGTTGATTTGTTTTTCCTTAATTTGCTCTCATAGAACACTTGTCTCCCTACCATCCAGCTTGTTGTTTTATCTTCTAAGTTTAGAGTTACGTAAACTCTATTTCATTGTGATTATCGACTTTTGAGAAATTCGATCAATTAATCAATAGCAACGTAGAACTTCGTACGTACGTACATCAGTTCATGTTGCCATACCAATCATAAATCTAGATCTTTTCGGGTGATCTATCGTATACCTCCATCATTTCCCAACGGAGTTCGATCCCGTCTCCTACACATTGCAGAAGCCATAGGAATACGTACATTCAACCCTAATTTATGTGTTCAGAAGAAATTTGTGACACCCCTATCTGTAGAATCCTTTTTGAATGTTTTGTTTTTTGGAAAATCCCTCCATGTTTACATATTTTTGTTATGACATGACGGACTTTTTCTGTTGACATTTTCGGTATTTTATTTGATTCCAATTTGAGATTTGATCATTGTATATTGTTATTATTTCTATATTTTGTACTTATATTGAAGTTTTTGTGTTTGCTTCTGATCTGTATATATGTTGTTTAAATTTGATCTTTAATATGGCAACAGCCATATTTGGATTGATACAGTAGCCGCTGGACTTAACGTCACTTATCTATCGCTGCTTCTGATACTCTTCGGAGTAATTTTGATCTTGCCTGTAAATTGGCATGTCTCTTGTAACATGTTTGTTATTTGAGAATAAATTATTATTATTATTATTATTATTAATTGTATCCTGGAAGGTGTATTAATTCCAGGTACTGCTTTGTATTTCCATGTTTTTATTAATAAAGACACTTTCTCCTAGAATTTTTGCTTTATCTGGACCTTGGACTGGGAGAAACGAGTTCAGGAGTATACCTATTGGAACCCATTGGAACGGCCACCGTAGAAATCCATTTACACTATCTCTTCCGTGGCCGGATATGACGTAACTAACGATTGACATATTTTTATTATTTTTTGATTTTATTTTATTTTTACACATTTGCTTATTACGTAATATTTTTGATGTTTTTGATGATTATTTGAATTCTATTCATCCACCCTTGACCTACTTTAGTTATCATATTTTATAAATTTTCTTACTACTATCAGTACACCTGTTTTCCTATTATCCACTTGAACTTTTGCCTATTAGATGTAGTTACGTAATCTTTTTTCATTTCATTGTGATTATCACTCAAATTGCCTTGATTGGTTTAACATTTTCATATAAATATTCATGTATATTAGAGTAAAGCCTGATGACGATCTAATCGAAAACAATATTGTTCGCTTATATGTGTTGCTCAAACTCCGAAGGTTGTCACTTTTTTCACGTGATTTATATTCCGCTATATACAGTTGTTGCACTCGAAATGAACTATGTACATAAGGTTTTATATTCAGACGCCTTTTTATTTTAATTCTATCTTTTCACTGTAGTTTTTTGCTTCAAATGATCAGACTTACTTACTTACTTACTTACTTACGCCTGTTACCCCCAATGGTGCATAGGCCGCTCACCAGTTTTCTCCAACCAACTCTGTCCTGGGCTTCTCTCTCCAGTTCTGTCCAATGTTTGTTCATCCCTCTCATATCTTTCTCTATTTCTCGGCGTAGTGTGTTCCTTGGCCTTCCTCTTTCTCTTTTGCCTTGAGGGTTCCATGTGAGGGCTTGTCTCGTGACGCAGTTATGTACTTTCCGCAATGTGTGTCCTATCCACTTCCACCGCTTCTTCCTGATTTCCTCTTCCACTGGAATCTGACTTGTTCTCTCCCACAGTTCGCTGTTGCTGATGGTGTCTGGCCAACGAATCCGTAGTATTTTGCGTAGACAACTGTCAATAAACACTTGTATCTTCTGGATGATGGCTTTCGTAGTTCTCCATGTTTCCGCTCCATACAGTAGAACTGTCTTGACATTTGTATTGAAGATCCTGATTTTGGTTTTGTTTGAAAGTTGTTTGGAGTTCCAGATATTTTTTCAAGTGTAGAAATGCAGCCCTTGATTTGCCAATCCGCGCCCTCACATCTGCATCGGATACACCTTTCTCGTAGATGATGCTGCCCAGATATGTAAAGGTGTTAACGTCCTCCAAGGCATCTCCAGCAAGCGTGATTTGGTTGGTGCATGATGTGTTGCATCGGAAAATTTTGTGCTTTCCTTTATGTATGTTGAGACCTACTGCTGCAGAGGCTGCTGCTACACTGGTCGTCTTCTCTTGCATTTGTTGTTGAGTGTGCGATAGAAAAGCTATGTCATCTGCGAAGTCCAGATCATCCAGCTGCGTCCTAACTGTCCAGTTGATACCGTGCTTCCTTCCAGACGTCGACGTCTTCATAATCCAGTCGATGACCAGGAGGAAGAGAAAGGGTGAGAGTAAGCAATCTTGCCTGACACCGGTCTTCTTCTCGAAAGAGTCTGTTAGCTGTCCTTTGTGTACGATTTTGCAGTTGAATCCATCATAAGAATTCCGTATGATGTTGACTATTTTCTCAGGCACACCGTAGTGTCGAAGAAGCCTCCACAGTGTTTTCCTATCCACGCTATCGAATGCTTTCTCGTAGTCGATGAAGTTGATGTAGAGTGGTGAGTTCCATTCAATTGATTGTTCCACAATGATCCGTAATGTAGCAATTTGGTCAGTACACGATCGATCCTTACGAAATCCGGCCTGTTGATCTCGAAGTTGGGCATCGACGAAGTTCTTCATTCTGTTTAACAATACTCTGTTGAAGACTTTGCCTGGTATTGAGATCGCCTTTCTTTGGTATTTTGATCGGGTATCCTCCTTCTTTCCAATCTGATGGTACTTGTTCCTCATCCCAAATATTCTTGAAGAGGATGTGAAATATTTTCGCAGTTGCTTCTACATCTGCTTTCATTGCCTCTGCTGGAATGTTGTCTGGTCCTGCTGCTTTGCCGCTCTTGATTTGTCTGATGGCCATACTGATCTCCTCAATCGCAGGTGCGCCAATATTAATTGGGAGATCCGTGGAAGCCGCTTCGTTGTTTGGTGTGTTCAGTGGAGCTGGTCGATTCAATAGTTCCTTAAAATGCTCTACCCACCTGTTTCGCTGTTGTTCAGTGTTGATGATTACTTTGCCCTCTTTGCTTTTCACAGGTCGTTCTGTTTTACGATAGTTTCCAGGCGGCTTCTTTGTAGTTTCGTACAATTGTCTCAAGTTTCCTTCTCTTGCAGCCTTTTCTGCAGTCTTTGCTAGATCTTCCACATATTTTCGTTTGTCAGTTCTGATGTTCTTCTTCACTTCCCTGTTTGCTTCTTTGTATGCAGCTTGTGCGGTAACTTTCTCCGCTCTTGTTCGGCTGACATTGATAGCTGCCTTCTTGTTCCTCCTTTCTTCAATTTTTTCAAGAGTACCAACAGAGATCCATTCCTTGTGATGGTGCTTCTTGCGACCAAGGACCTCCTGACATGTTGAAGTGATTGCCTCCTTAATCCCTTTCCAATTGTTCTCCAATGTTGCTTCCTCTCCATTGAGTAGATCCTGAAAGGCCTGGAACCTATTGGTGGGGGCTATCTTGAATTCGTTGAGTTTTACGGTATCCCGAAGAATGGCCGTATTAAACTTCTGTGATGTTGTCTGCCCCGATGTCCAGTGCTTCTTTAGCTTCAATCTCATTTTGGCGATCAGCAAATGGTGATCTGAGGCTATATCAGCTCCTCTCCTGGTTCTCACATCCTCCATAGTCCTTCTGAACGTTTTGTTGATACAGATATGATCAATCTGGTTTTGAGTAGTGTGATCCGTTGAAATCCATGTAGCTTTGTGTATGCGTTTGTGCGGGAATATTGTGCCACCGATGACCAGTTTGTTGAAAGCACATAGGTTTGCAAATCTCTCACCGTTTTCGTTCCTTTCTCCCAGTCCATGTCGTCCCATGATGTCTTCATATCCAGTGTTGTCCATTCCAACCTTGGCATTCAGGTCTCCCATAAGAATCGTCAAATCCTTTGGTGAACATTTATCGACGACTGACTGCAGCCTTTCGTAGAATTGATCTTTATTGTCGTCATTGTAGTCGTTGGTAGGTGCATAACATTGGATGACGTTCATTGCAATGTCCTCTTTCTTTGTTTTGAAAGATGCTTTAATGATCCTTGGTCCATGGGATTCCCATCACATCAGTGCCTTTTGTGCATGTTTGGACAGCATCAGTGCAACTCCTTGTGTATGTGAAGCATTTTCCTCTTCATGACTAGAGTATAACAGCAGTTCCTTTGAAGCAAGTCTCAGTTGTCCTACCTGTGTCCAATGCGTTTCTCTGATGCCGAGCATCTCGAGGTTGTATCTTTTCATTTCTGCCGCAACTTGAAATAGTCTTCCAGTCTCCCACAATGTACGAACGTTCCATGTACCTAAAAAAATGGTTGCTCTGGTTGTGAGAAGAGGCATCGGCTCCGTGACTTCCGAGGGAACTCGGCTTTCATCACGCGACGTCATAATTCTTCTTCCAACTCCCAGGGCAGAGTTAAAATGGTTTGAATTATTTTTTCTGGTCAGCGTTTTTTGGCAAGTTAGTTTTTGACGGAAGGGAGTCGCCAACCCCATGTCAAACCCTCCTCATTAACCGGGCTTGGGACCGGCAGTAGCCCCGAAGGTTCTACTGGTGGAGTTTCATATGCTCAGAGCC
>CALYCR020001234.1:0-25001 GCA_944470395.2 Schistosoma turkestanicum
TAAACCGTTTAATATTGAATGAACTAATCGATTGATCATTCGTCTGCGAATCAGGCGAATTTCATTGATCTTACAAATCTGGGTTCTGAGGCTTATCTAGCATTTCAGCATATATTACAAAAATCGATCTGGAAAAATAATATATATATGACACACATAAAACCGATAGATTTCTTGATAATGTTTTGTTGTGTTTAACAAGTGATTAAAACTATCGATATTTCTCACCATCAATCACGAGGATGAAATCGGGCAAACAGCGATGCAAGCTGTTATTTCCTCCTTACTACCATCATCGAAAGCATTCCCTCGAATAGTTTTCAAATCGTCTCCATCTTCAAGGTTCCACAGTAATGTTGAATAACAAATACAGTACATAATTATTTAGGTATTTCCGTTTATTTTCCTGTACATCAAGCAACTATTCTACAAGAACTACATGCCTCAGAAGAGTCAATGTGGACAGAAACAGTTATTATTAGAAGCAGTATTTGAACTTAATAACCAGGCATTTTACGCATCCAGACACACATAATATTTTCAAACAGAAGATGAAGGTGCAGTTCCTCTGATTGACACTGATGTACATTAGGCGACAGAATCGCGAAATTCCAGTTGCCTTTCAGCGGCTCACTCCAATACTACAGTTGAAGTACCCTAAAATCCCAATTTCGGCTAACCAAAATATGAGATGTTATATGCCTACTTGACGATAACAAACTGTTCATCTAATATTCTTATCAACACAGTTGTGAGTGATGCTGTGAAGCCCCAAATCCACGTGTTCTTTCAGCAAAACATATCAATTAGCCTAAAAGCATCTCCTAAATCTGTCATAACGACCTATTAATTACTATTCATTCTGAAAAAGAAGCTAATGAACCAGTCTTTATTTTGTCAGGGAAACGTAGCTTATATTAGTTATCCTTGTTGTATCGAATTATATCGTTTAAATAATATTCAAAATCTATGGTTCTCAGTGTGATCGAAATTGATCTTGACTTCAATAAATACATGGAACACATCAAGTTGAAGTCACTCTGTCATGTATCAAATTAAGATAGCTGTCAGACAAGCCCGGAAGAGAATTTTTAATGTGTCAACCAGTGAGCCTAGTGCACTTCCTACTCAACATACCAACCAACATTGAATTACAAATTTAATCCCGTGTACTAGCTTCCGGCAAGCACTAAATGATCAAAATTAAGAAATAACCAAACTAAAATACTTATTACTGAAAGGCATGAAACATGTTTAAAAAAGTCTTGACAGCGACTGAGAATCAAATCAAATCTGGCACTGTTATCATAAACTTGATATAAATATATTGATGAAGATGGAGAATGAAAGGGTTTGCCAAATTACTATTTCATTATTAGTTAAGTTGTATTCTAAAATTCTATTATCTAGTCAGCGGTCACTCATCGCATATGAGTAAAATGTTCATCAGTTCACAATGAAAAAACTTGAAGATATGAAAAAGATCATAAATTCATATTATTTTTTCATTGAAATGATGACTACAGTACAAGTTGTTCTGTATGCGAAGCCGTAGGATGTGGTTAGATTATGAATCATTTAAAGTGTTTCGGTTGATTCTCATGTATGATCAAATGATTTCAACTCAATACACAAAGTTTTCTTTCTTACGTGTCATCTTTAGAATTTTAATATGGAAATATGTCAACTGATAAACACATTTACTTATAGAAAGTTACCAATCTCTACACATACATGACTTAAGAAAACCGTATGTACAAAAATTGTTTTCGTATCCGTTCATACATATATTAGCAAATAAATGAATGCCTGCAAACCTGTTTCTTCTAAAAGCGTTTCGTCAAGTTTGTATGCATTAAAAATGTGTGAGCTGTTTATTCATTAAGAGCTTAATATTTCCCTATGTATTCAGTTCTCGGACATTTTATTTTTAAATGTGTTATATACTACAAAAGTAGCTATACACTATGAAACAATATGTAACTTAAAAAGGACAATGTCGAAAATATTACTAGCAATAATGCCGCATAATTTTTATTATTATTCTATGATCGAAGAAAATGCTAACTGAACTGTTGTTGACTTTAGCACAGCTCAGCCTTAACATTCGTGAAATTCTTGTAGTCCTTTAAACTGATCACTGAAAAAAACTTTCTGAAAACTGTGATGCTACTTCTCTTAAAGAAGAGCGTGGATGACGAATTTCAGTTTATGAGCTCTATAATAGACACCTGTTGACTTGTCTGCTAGCATGAAGCTGCAAACATAAATTGTGAAATTAATAATTGCTACAGTAGATTTTGATGTTACTGCTCCGTATTCTCGGAAGAGTGGACTAAAGTAACTGTGTCAAACTACAGAATATCTTGTCAGTAACTGATTTCTGACGAAATTCCTTGGTGCAGCATAGATGTCAGTAGATTTAAGGGTAACGATTCTTTTTCTCATATCTGGTTACAATCCTTTTTTAAAATTGATCTACGCGAATAGCAGTATTCGTTATTCATCAGTATTATTACTTGCCAGCTGAATATATCTAGTTTAGTGAGAAATGGCTGTCAAGATCACCAAGTCTTATTGGCGTCACCTTTATCACCAAAAATCGTACATGAATTTATTATATTGAATATTACTAATGGATATAGAGTAAACTCTTTAATATGTACAAACCACTTTCATTGATTTGCATCTCATCGTATAACTAACTTGCTGGGTGCGTTTTCTATCATCGGAATGATGATAATACTTTTTGTTCGAAACGCTGCATCAATATTTTTCGTCATCAAGCATGACTGTGCATTGAAAGAAAATTATTTTGCATTCAGTTGAATAATTATTCATAGGATCAAACTGATCGTGTACTACGTCCTATGACCACCAAACAATTCACTTTTAATACCTCCAGTAAATTTAAATTTTACAGTTACCTAACTTGGTTTATGATTTGTTCGAAAAATCCTGACAATTTGAAAACAACCGTGTTCCTTGAGAAAAGGAATATATTACAAGGACAGTGAAATCTTCAAATTCTATATTTTTTAGTACATGGTTCTCTCGGTTTCCTCAAATGTCGTAATTCCACTTTGTATAAAACTAGCTGAAAATCATTTATTTTAGGCGGGAAATATGAGCTATTACAGTTTTTTAGTGCTTCATGTGTGCTACAGTGATTTGCTCTCTTGAACAAACTTTGTGCGCAATTGAGTTTACGGGTTATTCGGTTATTGCTAACAAAGTTGAGAAATACGTTTGTGTTTTTTCTAAAATACTTGAGTTTTTCAGTTTTCCTGAATTATTCCTGGCGATTCGTGCATTCGATTCAGTTTCTATTGTGAATCTGATGTTTTCAAAGACGTTATTGATATGACTGCGGATTTCCCTCAGCTTGTTCTTTTTGATTATAACGAATATATCGTCAACACAACAAACACACATTTTTAACTTGATCACTGATAAATCAAATGACGATAAACATTTTGAAGTCAGTTCATGTAAAATCGAGTGTTTTGATGAGTGCGCATTATTTTCAAATTTCCAGTTCATTCTCTGATATTTAATTGATGCTCCAGAAATTTAATTAGTCCAACGAATTTATCTTTTGAGAGTAGACACACTGCAAACATAATGAGAAAATTTGAACGGCTCATTGTAAAACTGTGAAAATAAAGATAACCGACAAGAATGGATGACAATAACACGAACTCATTTAATTGATCTACGCAAATATTTGCGAAATGTTTCCGAAATTGGACCTGATAACCAATGATAAGATTGAAGCGAAGCGGATGTTTGCTAGGGTTGCATCAACATTAAAAATAATTGAGACAAAGTATGTCTGCCAGATGCTGATCATAAAAATGAGGAATCCTAGACCAATCGATAAAACTGAAAGACCACATATAGAAAATCAACCAGAAACAGTAAGTAACAATGTACATTTATCATTATTCGAAAAGAGTAGATCTCCGAAGCAACTTTATTATTGATATCAGGTCAAAAATATCCACAAATTTTTCAAAGTGAAAGTAGATTTTGGAAACGTATTCAAATTCTAAAAGATGATTCCATAATTCCTGATTTTAGGCACTTTTTGTGCATCTAAGTTGAGCTGAATGCTGCAAAACGTTTCACAGTTAAAATTAGGGATTATTGTGAGCGTGAACATCACTGAAAACCTAACCGCTTGGAATAACACGAATACAAATTTCCTCAGCGGTTGGTTTCAATGATGGTGCACACTGGAGTCTATCTCAGGAGATTCATTTACAGTTCCTAAGGTTTAATTTCAGAAAAAGTGACGTTTTAATTGGAAGATGTAACAAAATATTCAGTAATAACCATTATTTTCCAATTGTTTCAAGTTTAATAATGATAGCAAAACTATTTTTTCTCAAATAAGATTTACTTACAAAAGCATGCCAGTTTACAGGCTCGATCAATATTTTGCAAATGCTTTCACAGATATTTCAAAATTTAACCCATTTAAATTAGATAAAAGAGTGAGTCTTTGATAACATATTTACAATACTGAATTTGTTATGCAAGATCAATTGAAACACACCTGACAGAGTTGTGATCTAGACACGCAAATACATAGGGTGTATGTTACATAGAATGGTCTTGTATTCTCCGCTGTCTATAGGGTTCCAAAAAGTTAAATTAGGTATATTAGTGAGTCTTTGATAGCATATTAACATCAAGTCAATGACAGAAACCATATAATATGGGCACATATTCAATAAGGGAATACATATATGGACGTTGTACATTAGGTTTCTTGAGCGGGTTGCTTAAATCAACAGTCGATTTGTTGTGAAAGTTCAATTCAAATGCACTTGATACAAACTGTGATCTGGACACGCAACTACATGGGGTACATGTTCAATAGAGTGGCCTTCGTTCTTCACTGTGAAATGGGTTCTGAAAGGAGGGGAAAGAGAGTGACGTTGAAAAATGGCAGCAGCTTGACCAGTGTATATAAAGCACAAGTGAACATGACATGCCGAAGTGGTCAATACAGTGGTGAGTCAAGAAAAAAATTTATTCTCAGCACTCAAATTAGAGTAAATTATGGGAATATTAGAAAGCAACACACCAATGAAGAAGTACAGCGCGGAATAAGTAGGAGTAGTGTAGTCTCAAAAGGATAGAAATGAAGTTGCAGTATGAGTCTGGATTCATGTACGTTGAAATCGAAATTTCAGTTAAAAGGAATATTTTGTAAAAAGACCATTGATAAGGTAAACTTTCCGGTCTTATTATT
This sequence comes from Schistosoma turkestanicum, assembly GCA_944470395.2. Taxonomy (NCBI): domain Eukaryota; kingdom Metazoa; phylum Platyhelminthes; class Trematoda; order Strigeidida; family Schistosomatidae; genus Schistosoma; species Schistosoma turkestanicum. Next base: position 5,264 of record CALYCR020001234.1, read on the forward strand.
TTTTCTATAAATGCCAAACTCCAAATCATACCGTTAGCGCTTGTGTAAGCAAGTTGTGGTGGTTTGGGCAAAATAGCGAACTCAGCATAGTTTTGAAAACGCGAACTTCAGGAGTAGCAAGCGAATAAGGTTAACCTCAGCTTTACTGATTAGTCAAATCATTACTAAAAGGAGCTGAAAGCGAACAAAATGTTCTCTCACACAATCGTGGGTGATCTAAAGTCATCACACACACGATCAATGTTCGCTGGTCAGTACGTTAACCCTCAGTCCTTCATAGTAAATCAATAATAGAAAACTATTCGATGTTCATCTGGTTGCTTTATGTCTCACATCCTGACGAGAAACACTATTTCTGCAAGTTCCGTTCACAAACTTTTCTGGCTGTTAAATCTTAGGAATCATGATAAACCAGTCATTATTTCAACCATCCTTTGAGTCAGTAAATTTGTGCAAGTTACATGACTGTTTTGTAATTCAATAGATGTTATCATTGATAGGTTGATTTGAATTCGTTCAAACGATGGCTTTCATAAACGTCCTCACAAGATCACAAGATCGTTTGGACAAACGTTTGGAAAGATCGGTTTTCAGTCATTCTTCTTAAAATTGAACAGTGTTTAGCTTCCTACCGCGATATACCATTACAATACATTCTCCAAAATCATACTGAGAAGAAAATACTCAATATATGTTGACCTACAGAGATGAGGAGAAAAGAAAAACGTTAAAGATCTGAAAAGCATCAGATCGCAGTATTCATTATTATATTCTATAAATCAAAATTAGTGGTCATTATTCTGTTCTTCCGAATTTTTTCCATTCATACGATTGTGTGATCATTGGTTATCTTAATTAACCCGCATAATTGTGGGTAGGCAATCATACGTTGGTTTCATCCAAAACGTATCTGCAGAGTAATTGTTTGGCTTTAAACAAGAATATTTTCTTTTCTGCGCCTTGCCTTTTTTTCGCCATTTCTCCATTGCAGTTCCTTATTCTAATCCTTAAATATTAGTCTGTATATGTGCCGAACACTTGATTACATTACCCTAAAGCCTGCCGATTTATCATCTGACTAATGTCAACAATATCTATGCACATTTATTCAATCAATGCTTGTTAAATGCCTACTTTCCTAGTATTTAGGTGCTTGTCATAGCGCAACCATCGTAAATCACCGCCATTATAGCGATAATTATATGTAATAGGGTCAAGTCATCAGACAGAAACCAAATTGTAATGTGAAATGCTCAAGTGACTGAACAACGTCTGAAAAATATTATGTTGTCCATTAGAAAATGCTTGTATATCGCCTAGCTCCTTGTAACCTGTTGATATTTGAAAACAAAATTAAACTATATCCCAGACCGTTAACTTTACCAGTGAATTGCCATTTAGACTACTAGTCACGAAGCCATTAAAGTAGAATTCCTTAATTCTAGAAATCAGAAGAGGGCTACGACATGATAACGTGATGTACTGATTCGTGATCTCGTGATATCGAAATGTTATGAAGACCGAAATAAAACAGAAGCAAGCAACCACTGGGGAGAAGCAGGTAACCACAATCACACGCTTGGAGTGCGAGTTATTGTTTTTTACGTTTCAAAAAAAGGGAGTACAATAGAACAGTTACAGTTATAATTATTTGCAATAATCACTGTTCCCACATTAGCAATAGTGTTCTCTACGTTGAAACATGCCAGTGCAGCAGCCCGTGATTGAAAGGCATAAATGTTCTAAAAGGAGAAGCTTTGTGTGTCAAAGAGGCTACTGGGACCACAGGCGATTACAAGGCGGAAATTTTGACGAACAGGTAGCAGCAATGAATCTGAAGTTCTCATGAAAGGTCTTTCGCGTAAACTGAACCAGTAGTGACATACCGGATGTTTAGCATGGGTTGAGGTGCCACATCAGCTTGTCTCCTATCATGAGTCTCAAGATTTCGATCGTAGGGTTTCGTAGAACAAGAATCTGCAGACGTCGGATGGAACCATGAATATGCTACATGCCTCTGTAAACATAACATGGACAGAGCACCTCGAAAAGAATATGGGTGATCAGGCCAGCCCTTACAAACATTGACTTGTGTTGACCGTATCAACAAGGAGTTGGTGGTTGTCATCAACTCAGTATACAAAGTAAACGAAAAAAGGTAAACCATACATTAAGTATGAGGAGAGTGTTCCACCGCGTATCCGTTTTTGCACGGCTAGTAACTCTCGAAAGCGAACAGGTCATATTGCACGGTAACTGAAACGCAAGAATCATGAACATATGAACGGGTATATAAAACACGAGAGGGCGACCTGTGGAGGCTGTGTTCGAGTTTATATCGTAGTCAGTGTACACATGAATTAAAAACAGTCCTAACTGTTCTAAGGCGTGAGGAATAAAACATTGATAGAAGTTTACGAAACCGAGAAAAGTCTTGAGATTGTTGAATGAAGACTGAACAGTTTACTCCATGATTGCACGTAATCTGTCTTCACAAAGTAGAATACGCCCATGAATAATGGCGTGACTGAAGAATTTCGTCTCTACCCTGAGTTTACTATTACTCCACTATGGCATTCGTAGAAAGTCAAACAGATTGTGAGAGGTCGTAAGAGCAGTTTTCTCAATGTAAGTAAGAGCGTCGGTGATCTGATGATATGTACAAATCAGATCAATCATAGATTAAACAGTTGTGCCCTCGAGTGATACCGCGATGTCGTTTTATGTGGTAGACGTGATAGCTATCAAAGAAGGTTCATTAATTCAATGCTCGCTAGTCACCACATGTTTCGCAACATATCCCATCATATTTGCGAAACATGTTGACCGGTGAGGCCAAATATTTTTGAGAAAGGCGGATAATACCAAAAGCCTGTCAATTGTAAAACTCACGTTTCGTGGAAGCTCATTTGTCCGGTGCCAGTTAAAAAGAGGATGCTGTGAGTATTGGTCCGAGGATGATGACTGAAAAGAAATCACATTGTTATAAAGGACTGAAAGGTGTTAAGTCGCTTACGTGATCAAAAACAGCTGATGACGTGTCAGTTACACTAAAAATAATATATTTTTAGTCTTACGATGAATAGGAAAATTCAAAGCACAGCTGCAAACAAGGTGAATCAGTGTTGGACACTTCTTCATTTATTCAAGAATGATTGAAGGAACCAGGCTCACTGTAACTGTTCCCTCTCTAAATTTATTACTAGTTAAATAGTTTTATTACCAATATTTCAGTGAATGATGAAGTGACCTAAACATATGAAGTCCAATCTGGTGTATAAGCGTACATTTTGCTGTCTAGTCATTGCTATCTAATTCTCCATCGCTGTCAGTGAAGTTGATATGTAGTCGTGACTTACATTCAATTGATTGGTACACAGTGATCTGTAATCTTGTATTTCGGTCTAACAAAATACAGCTTGCGTATCTCGAAATAAGACATCTACGATGTCTTTCATACTGTTTAACTAGACCATGTGGAAGACGTTATCTGGTGTCGTGAGAAAGGTGATGAGACAGTTGTTCTCACATTTGATTAGGTCGCCTTTTTTGGGAATTGTGATAAAGCATGTTTCTTAGATTACGAACACCTAATTATCTAACGATTTCTTTAATTTGCATTTGTTGTTATATTACTTGTTTCCGTTATGGTCATCCGTGATGTTGCTTATGTTTCGCCACTATTTATCCCTATTGCCACGGTTATTAGGATAGTGTCTACAAATTCGGACTCGTTGTAATTTTATTAAGGACGTTGTGTCATTTTATCACCAATTATTCTTTTTGCAAATAATTTCATGTTGTGTGCTCTGACAGAACGGGTCAATGTCACATGAACCATCAAACTGGCCCTGGCATATTTCCTACTTAGATACGGATGAAGACTACAATGGAGCACTGTCACAGAACTTTATTCTACAAACACCTCAGTCCATGGTTTGGGTTGACCATTCTTTGGTCATTCTTCTCATTTCGAACGCCATTTCTCATTGTACCGCATTTATTTACCATCATCGTTTATTTTGACATTGAGAGTTCCAAGTGATGGCTTGCTTTATGGTGCCGTGAGGTGCTTGTGGCAATATCAGCCGTATCCAAATCCGCAGTTTGTCGTCGATTTCCTTCTCTATTGTAATAAAGCTTGTTCCTTCCACGTAGAAGGTTATGTTCAGTGTCTGGTCTCAGAATATGTATCATTCTGTGTTTACGACTGTTGCCTAATCGTTGTCTGTTTCCGAAAATGTCTGTAGTCGATTTCCAAATTTACGCCCTTCGCATTAAAAGGGTTTTGACATTTGTATTAGAAATTCCGCCTTTGGTGTTTTGAGACACATTTTAAGGATGTGAGATAATGTTCAGTTTTTGAAACGTAACACCAGACTTTACTATTTACAACCTTACAACGGCATTTCATCCACCTTGTTTGTCAATGGTGCTGCCTCGACCTGTACAAGACCATAAGTCCACGAATAAATTTACATAAAGAGTAATTTGATTGACAAATGTTTTAATGTATCAAAATACTTTTCCGATAACATAATGATTTTCGAGATCATTTGCTGCTGAAGCTCCTTTTACACTGTTTGTCTTCGCTATCATTCGTTTTTGCAGGATTGATTCAAGAGTCAGTTCATATAAGAAGTCCTGTTAGTGCAGCTGTATCCTGATGGTTCAATATATATCGTCATTTATGTATTTATCAACCAATCGTCAGACAGAGGAAAGAGTAGGGATGACAGTATGGAGCGTTACGCGACACACGTCTTCAAATCGAAAAAAGCTGTGAGCCGATTCCCGTGAACCGTTTTGCAGTTTAGTCGATCACTGGAATTCCGTATGATGTTGAATACAAATGTTGAATAAATGATTCTTTAAAAAATAAGTCATTGAATACTGTTGATACAAAAATTTCATCAAAAAATTAACTTCAGTTCATCTTTGTCACACCTAGATAATTCACAGATTACTGAAGATTATCATTTATCTTGATTGACGCATCGAGAAATGATGATAAATAAACAAATCAATCAATACGAAAAAAATTCAAAATAAATCAACGAGGTCGATCGATCTCACCAGTGAATCTGAATGACTTGGCCGATCAACGAATTCGTTGCACAAAGAATAAATAAATCAATGATGAATCTTTCTCAGTACTCAAATATTATGATGAATCAGCAACAACATCGACAATCGTATGTGCATGCATTACTGAACAACCAAAGCAATCAATGAATCGTTATCATATACAATTGAATATTTTTCTGCAATTCAACACATATAAGCAGCTAGGAGTCATCACCAAAATTTGACTTCGTCATAATAAATGAATTGAGCATCGAGTGCAGAATGAATAATGAAATAAACATACTCGCAATAACCTAATGCAGAGAAGCTGAAACACAATTGTGTCACTGTGATTGATTAGTGTATTCGCTGATTAGGTAACGTACATCAACTCCAAAAACGCTGAAAATTTCGGAACCGTTTTATTTTATTACTAATGCAGTGTCCCTGGTACAATGGATGAGTAACTTATATCGATTTCATAAGAAAATTATGCACTAATTACTAATACGATGAAAGAATTCGCTGATATGTTACTACGTCACAGTATTGAGTGTATCATCATGTCAGGTGTCGGCTTTTACTTTTATAAGCCTTTGACAAGTTAGTGTAAATTAAAGACAAGATTGTGATAAATAAATTTATGAATATGGCACCGACATTATGAGCATACATGAACTGGACAGTCGTTTTTATGTAGCTGTTCACATTTTATATAATTTCTTCTTTTTTACGTCATTTTTGTAGAATCGTTCGTAGCTATGATTGACTTTGACACTTTTGATTCCTGTGAGATGCGCGACTCATTTCTCAGGCTAGTTTTCTCACCTTCAACATTTGGTAATTAAAACTTACTAACAACTAACAAATCGGAATGACGGTATTGCTGACATTGGTGATGAATGTTTGAAATAACCCAAAAGTTTTATTTTTATCATTTTAACTTTCAGATTCACCATCATTCGTATTGACTACTTGCTGATCGGAATTATCTTGAAAATCTAAGAAATTATTTATATTCAGTGATAACTACCAATGATGATCTGTATGGAGTACCAAATATCCATAATGTCATCTTGTACACGCGGTGACAAACGTCTCATATTTTGTGCATATTCGATTTAGCTAGATGAGTTATATTCATCACAATACTCCACGTTGTTACCTGGTGTGACATTTCGAAAATACGTCCATTTTTTCGCAGTTAAGTAAGTTGATCGATTACCTGGACATTGAGAAGAATTTTATTACTTTTACCCTAGGTAGGTGATATATTCTCTGAAACGATGTGGTTGAAAATTTGCTCGTGGAAAATGAAGAATTTGCTCAATATCTAAGAGTGTCCTTGTTAGACAAAGCTTAAAATTAAGTGATTCTATCACAAAGTTTGACCAATAAGTGACAAATAATTGAAACATTTTTCATTGTTTCATTGGTTGTTTTCTACCAACGAATTAAAAATGATTTTTCACTTCTTAAATTCATGTAAACCGAACCAGTAGTACGAAAATTGTTTGAGTGATCTGAAAAAATAGATGAAGTAAGCCCGATCTCGGAATTTGTGTGACAATGCGTATATTGTTCTGAATTCTACAATGACGTACACATTTATTATTCGTTTTGAATTTTTCAGAAGACCAGTATCATCGTGTTTGCTGAAGCAGTATTTGTGTTTAGGTGTTTTGTTACAGAATTTGTCGCAGTGTGAAGATGTGTGTAGACAATTTGACGACTTCAAACCTATGAATCACGAATACATACTTCGTGAAAATGCTTTATATCGACAAGTAATATATCATACAGTAGCTAATACACATATTCAGTCGGATCATCATTACTACACGCTGACCATGAAACGCAATCAGCGTGTACCAGTAGACCTCAATGTATCGCCATTTTGGGGTGGTTATAGTAAAGTAAGTTTTCAACTGTGATATGATAAATGAGTGTATATTATTAGATATTCAAGTTTCCATTCCCAATTACATATTACGGTGAGCAATACGGTGCATTCACAGTAGACCGTCTCGGTGAGTATTATTTTTTCCTTTAGATAGATATGTCTGTTTACTGATACTGGTTAGTCGAATTTTTACAGGACTCGCATTGAATCTGGTTACACAGAATCAACTTTTTCAATAATTATTTAAGTTAATGCAGATAATCAATTACTTTTTATTTCGAATAATTAAACACAGGTGCACTCGTTCTTCTGGAACCTCGAAACATTTTAACTGGTGACAGTAAAATTCTATTATTTCAATTGCCGACAGAAAGCCAAGTTCTTCAACACTGGGCAACTCTTGGTAACTCTGATATCATAAACAGTTTTTCTTCTTTAAACAAACATTTTATTCATTTATTACAACTGATTGGCCTCATTGTTGTGACGAAACCTGTCAACATGTAGTTATTTTTATTTGCAAACTTGTGCGTGTAATGGGCAATTTAGGCATTTGTATTTCTGTTTCTTTGAAGTACGAAAATGGATGGCAGACATATCTCTCAATCTGAACAATGAGTACAAACATGCAGATTTCTAGCAGAAGTTTTAATGTCAACATTGAACGTTCGAGAGAAAAAATTGCTATATTACGTATTCATAATGAAAAACGTACGATCACGTTACTGAATATTTTTTGAGTTTAGTTGTGGACAAGTAGAAACGTGGTTGCAGTAAAGTTAGAAGCATATGTAGATCATGAGCACTTCAACACTCTGATTCGCCAATCCTTCCGGTACATTATCGAAAATGCAGTCAAGTTGTTTCTTATTCGGTGCATAAGACAACGTTGACGATCAGATTCGTGAGGCGAGATAAGTCACTATAAACTAACCACTCTCTCATCATATTTGTTACTTCACATGTAATCCATCAGAGTAAGTCTATCTTAATCACTCATATCAGACATATAAAGTAACCCTCAGTTATTCAGGAGATCTTTCACCTTGAAAGTAAAAAATCATAATTTCAGTTGATTGATTTGAAGCGCCTATATTGTCTTTGAATGGCAAGTATTTCGAATTCATTTACAATCAAACTTCATTTTTATGCTGATTGTAAAATGTGATGCTTTGGCGACGACAGATTTTCGGGGAGTTATAAAATTGTTTATTCACAATAATTGACTCAACAATTTTGTCTATGTTTATTTACAGGGAAAACGAATATACTCCTAGGTACAGTTCTGTTCCAAGCATCAGGTACGTACATGTGAAATTATTATTCCATCATGTAAAATCATGTTTTTCAAATAAGATGATCCACTGTAAATATTCATGAATTGCTCTAAGTGTGACTGACGTACCATTAGTATTTAATTATTTTTCAAAATGTGTGAAGCAGTGAGATCGAAAAACCCTCCTGTTTAGATACACTGCTGTTGATAAGAAGAGGATTCAGGTGCATTCTGAGAATATGCAACCCGTGACTGTGAAACATACAAGCTGTTGACTGATTCATCTTGTGGTAAAATGGATGCGGAAACTGAACATGGTCTGTTAAAAGATGGAACTCCATGAATTTTATGCCCTGTAGAGTAAATCTCTGTGTACTATGTGTGCAGTTGTGTGTGTTTCACATTTTTCATTTGTATATCAACAACGTGCTCAAACGTTGCATGGTCATTTGAAGAGTTTATCTATTCAGAATAAGATAACGACCTATGATTCATGTGAACTCCACGATATTACTGAATGAGTGAATTCCAAATAACAATGAGATTGTCGGATAAATTGTGGTAACTGAAATAGCATGAATGCATCTTCATATACAGCCAAAACATTCTGTTAATCATCTCACACATTTGGATATTCTTTATTATTTAAGGTTATGGTATGTATACAATGTTGTGTTGGATAATTCCCGACGGAAGTATAAGCTTTTACTACCAGCACGTAAGTAAGGTTACAACATATAATAAATTGTTGATTCGAAATCATCATTTGACCGTATCGTCAAATTGGTCAATGTTCGTCTTACTCAGTTAAAACTGACAAACACTTCTATATGTTCATACACTTTCTTTGAGCTTCTTGCAACACAATCACTTTATGAACTGAGAAACATATGACGACAGAACAACAGGTGTGAACAGTCTATTGTCAGTAAACAAGTAGTGATCTGCATTAATAAGGCGAGGTGAAGAAATAGCGTCAACAAACTGAAAGTAATGTTGACTACAATTTAATTCACGCAATACATTCAATTCAGAGTGTTGTGAAAAGTATTTGGTCGCAAAATATAGGCTATCTAAAATTAGGTTAAAGTTGAGAAGATTGACCTAGATTACTGTGTCTGCCAGAGTAAACGATAACCTTTAATATTCCACTCATTTAGGAAAATGCGAGAGTTTGGTAACAGGATAACCGAGAAACGAAGTAAATGTTTTTTGTCTGAAGACTCCAGTTTGATGATCGTGAAGCACTGTGCATGTATTGTTCAAACCAACATGATGTTATACGTAGGAAAGCAAGCACACCATATTCAACTCCACGTTACCAATTTAAAGCGCAGCAAAGACTGCCACCAGTAAAAAAGGCATCCTAGTTCATGAGTCCAAAATACTTTTCCTACACTCAGCGGAAAATTAACGAATGTACAGGAATGTGCATGAATTTTTACAGCAGATGTAGGATAAAATATTTGAGACAAAAAAGTTGGAATTACCGAAACTTACTATCCGCTAAATTTCGCACATCAATTTATTTACTGTGACTGTCCATTTTGTCATAACTATGCAATTTCCCTAATGAGCAGACATAGCTTCATTAAGTAGCTACTCTGAAAATTAGTTGTTGAACATTGACGGATCATGACTATATTATATTTCATCAGGTACCACCGCAAATGCAAACGAAATCGGGAATATATGGTTCCTTCAAGTGCAAAAGTAATTCATCAGGTAAGTGACGTTTTGTACAGTTTAACAAATCAGTATCATACATATTGCATGACGTATAAGATCTGTAGTCATAAGAAAAGGTCAGACAATACAAACTGACGATAGTCAAAAAATGACGCTGAATTGTTAAAATTTACGAAATAAGAATCAATTCGTCAGTAACAGGAACACCAACATTGACACTGTCATCACAAGCCATTTGATTTGTTACAGCGAAATCAAAATGTCGTCGACTTGAACTTTTATTGACGAAGAAATATTATGTGAAACGTTTTTTCCTTAGTTAATGTGAAATTATCATTCCTTCTTGTATTTTTCTTTTTATTAGCGGCGTTCAAATCGTACAAATACAATGAGATATACGTTCCTAATGACTGGATCAGAGATGGCACAATTGTTTCGTTTGAACCGATGAAAAGTATGTGACGCTTTAAACATTCATTACTTTACCCAATCTGACTAGAAAATGACATATTTCTATCTAGTTGCAATACTGAAATTACTTACTGTAAAGTTTACGGTAGAATAAGGACAGTTATTGAGCTTTCACAATGAAAATTATTGTGCACATTTCAGTGCTTGGAATTAGTTCTTTGTTAAATAATTACAATGATAAAGTAATAGATCAGGCTGGGAAGAAATCCATCGATCTTATTTAAACACAATAATCGCCGTTGGCTTGAAATACTTGATGTTGTCTACATCATGCAATATATCATGGTCAGCAGATGTTCGCATTTTTGATAATTTATTAAGGTTTATGTTCAGCACATGGTTTTGCAGTTGAAAGCGGAAGACATTTTCGAATTAATGTAAACGGTTGATCAAGTAAACTTATGACCATTGATTAAACCTACTGCTATCGCTTATCAAAATTCGTCAATCACAATCAACAATACAAATAAATCTGTTCGATTCAAAGTATTTGTCCTGAAATGCGGATAGTGTTGAAAGTGTTGTGAAAATTCTTTCTTCGAAGTTCAAGAAAATGTTACAATCAATTTATTAGTCACTGTGGTCGCAAGTAGGCATAAGTCTGTTCATGTTTCTTGTCAACGATTTTACATTTACTCTGTAACCTGAATTGCAATCTCTTGATTTTTTTCGCAGAATTCTGTTCTAGTCAAAATTCGTCTGATTCTTGTCAAGCTGCATCAACAACTAATGTGAAGTGTTTTTGGTGTTCGAAAGCTTCTAAGTGCAGTAATGGTCAAGACATGTACACTGCATTTTGGCATCAAAAGAAATGTAATGTAGGTACTTTTGAACATGTAAAGATCGTTGATTCTTATATTTGTGACTATATTGTTATTATGTTTACTCGGTAGGAGATCTTTTGACTAAAAATGGGTGCAGAGTTTAACTTAAAGAAGTCAGTGTATAGGCTGTCCAGATCGTAGTATTCAGAGATATCCGAAACAACATTATAATACATCTATTTAAGGATGTGCTTGTTAAGACCTATCGAGGTATGACAAATTATTGTCTGCTCACAAATATGCGTTCTCAAAATATTACCAAATATGCATGCTTGTTTTCATTTGTATTGTGTTTCACTGTGACCGTCAGGATACAGATTACGTAACAAATTTTAGTCATCAGTCAGTGCTTCAGACTGTCTGTCGAAAAGGTAGTAAGTACATTATGTGGAAGTGACAGTTTTCACATCCTCTATATGCTCATTTATAATCTAACTGCCGAAGTAGCCAAAAATGTGCGTAGAGATAGCGTTGTGAACTATACAAACTATCGACAGAAAATTATTTATGTCGAATCAAACGTATTCTTATACTTTCCAGGAAAGCTCAGAAGAAGAAAATATGACAACGGAAACGAATCTGCAACTCCGTAGACGTTACTTATACGTCATGTCACGGATTGTTATATCGGTTGTAATTTTAGTCCTTGCCTCAATCCTTGCGATATTGATATACAATATGAAAGCGAATGTGAGTTACCATTAAAAAATGCATCTCACTATATAGTGTCCGATTATCTAACATTCTTATGTCAAGTTGAATAAGAGAAAATTGTGCAGTCCATTTGTGATACACATATGGTTTATGAAAGTAGTTTTGTTATTCTAAAACACCAAGCATTCAATAAAGTGTGCAATCTGATACTTTTGAGAGAAGGAAACATTCATGATAGTCCTGTTTGTGATGCTTTTGTTACTAATAGATACGCCACATACCAAAGAGATGTAGTCATCCAATGTAAATAAATAAAAACTTTTCTTCAAACTTCGAGTTCACTTTTATATCTTTTCTTTCATTTTAGAAGCTGAACAAATTGTATTGCTTCAGTCACATTTATCAAAAGATCACTTCAATTTTTCAATAAATCTCTCTGATTTCGTGAACTTTGAAGCCAACGTATATTTGTCGGACATTTTCAACATATTATTTGATAATAACGTCATTTTAAAATTAAACAAATAAAATTAATTTGATATGGTTACTGTTGTATTAGTTTTTTCAACTGTCCTGTCTTCAGAGTAAATGTATTTTATACTATTGCATGAGTCATAAATTAATTGATGTGACTCATTTGTGTGATATGGAATTTCTTGAAAGTCACTGTGTTTAATTCTTTGCACACAGTAAATAGCGAAATAAATAACTTGTTGATTGTTCTAGCGCAGAATATTTAAAATACAGCAAACGTTGTGTGAACAAATGGTTGTCATATCCCTTATGCAATATGAGCAGATATCGATTTTCAAACTGCCGGCCACTTTTCCCAATAAGCGAACTGAATGTGAGCAAAAGAAGCGATCACAGATTTGTTGACAATGAGTCTTGTCGAGATCATGTTTTCCGAAATCACGGTAACACTCAACGGTTGTATAATTCAACTCCAAAAAATCGTTGATGCTGCCCTACCTTCCCAACTGTAAACTTGATTTCTAGTAAAAAATCAACGTGAACAATTATTGAAGTGGACAGTTACAATATCTACAACCCTATGACAATTTTTCAACCGTGATCAACAATTAATTGGTTAAGGAAATCATTTTCAAAGATCTATTGAGTTACATAACAACTGAATGAAATTAGTTCAGACCACAGATCACCGGTTGTTAGACCGCAACAATGGTTAATCTTTGATTCACTAACGATTTCGATAAAACTCTCGTTCATTCATATGGCACTCAACAATGTTTATCATTAAGTTTGGCTTAGTCAAAATTATTGTATTTTTATTTGAATCGTCTTTTTTTGGTAATGTCGTTGAGAGAAATGCTAATCACAAATACGTTTTACCAAACATGAATCTTAAAAAATCCAAATAAATACCTGAGCAGGCAGAATAACGTGAATTCACACTGATAAGCATTTTTTATCAAATGCTGAAAACTTCAACATGATATTATTCTTCTTCTGAAATAAGTAAATTGTGCTTACTTCATCTATCATGGTAATTTCGAGACTAGGTTTAGAAATAAGGGTGGCGTTTCCAGCCGTCAAACTGGTATTTGCGCAAATAGAAATAATACTTGCGAAATTAGTCATGAATAGATAAAAACGTGTCCCATGTTGCTAATAGCTGTATCATTCAGCACTGGAGAAAGCATAAATACTGGTAGAAAAGAAAGAATAATTTTAGAGCACTTGGACAAAAGTAGGCTCTTTAAACGTGAGGTCTTTGAAATTCTCTTCGTCAACTTCCCTTCCTTTTAGGACCTACAATTTTATTAAGACTAAATAAATACTATTATTCATCCTCACAAGATCTGTACTCAGCTAGTTCTGTTACACGAATAACACGACCATTTTGTAATATTTTGGAAAAATCCTGTTACTCGATTGTACTTTGTTGTTTCTTCCACAATATTCTCATACGTATGCCAAATGTAATAATTTTTTAAGAATTCACTCATTTCCAACCATTTTTACCAAGGAATATTCAGCTTTTTATTTATTTTTATTTTGACACTCATAAATAATAATTGATTACGAAGAGAAATTCACAAACTAACGGACGTTGACGATTCCATCGTCATCATTTTCGTTTTTACAGCTAAATCATGCAATTTGCTAAACAAAAAAGGAAATTTTATCTTATACACTGCAAAGTACAATAACTGAGGCGCAAATGACGACGACGATTTATTCGAATGATCTCGCGTCAATTTTGATATTTAATGCCGAACATGACATTACTCTATAGCTCAAAATCGGCTGATAAAAATTTAACAGTTTGCAAAAAATATCTATTGCGATGCAAAATCGTCGGCAATTTAGTGTATATTTGAATTTTAATATATTATTATCATATATATTATGGACTGTATTGTTGCAGTGGAAACGATTGGCGACTGTCTGTCAAGAACGTGTTTCAGTGAAATTCTACCTAATTTTGATAATTTTTGCAAATTAAAAATAAGCAGGTTTTTCCTATTTTAAACGTTTTTCTTGAAGTGCACAAATTACATCTGATCAATTATTCGTAAAGTCATTGATGTCACGAAAACCTAACTAAATATTTATTTGAGCAACCAGGTTTATTTGCCAAGAATCAACTGTTTGATTCAAACAAAACTAACATGTTCGCAATACTCCTATAAACAGAACAGTCAGATTACACTTAATCCAGTTTATTTCATTTATTCATTGTAAAGAGAAGAGGCTCACACTGAGTCCTCAATAGACAGAAACATTTTCAAATATTCTCTTTTCATAATATCTGCAATTATACTATTTTTCGTATGAATCATTATCACAAACATTTCATTTATCAATCTTCTACCTTCTTGTTAAAATATTTGTATTTATGACTGAATTGATGAAACCAAATGCTTGATTTCCAACTTTATATCATTATTATTCGGTCTAGACGTTTCACTCGTTTCATCGTCGGCTCTTAATTGTATTAGCCGCTGACAAATGTGTTTCGAATAAGTGGAATCCATGAAAAGTAAAATAGTAAACTTGTTTAACAGTAGTTGTAGTAGTAGCAAATTTGAAAAAGAAATGTGTTTCTAACTGAAATCATGAATGTTGTATAGCTGTTGTTGTAGAGCATTCTGTTTGTGAACGAAAACGTCATAGTTTAAACACTGTGTATCCTATAACGTGAAAAATATTGTTTCCTCTCAAAACTGTACAACCCTGATACAATATTTATATTACTAACGTTCATTCTGCAACATTTTTCTGATATAATTCAATACAACTTTCATTTTCGCATTCTAATTTGAAAGTGTGAAGACGTTTCAACCAGCACATGTCGTAGAATGTTTGAATTACAATTAGCATTCATTTCATTTATCACCTGTACGTATTAACTTGTGTATAAGCATATGTATATATATATATATGAATTGCTTTCACTAGGAGTAAAGTTTTATAGAAAATGTCGATCAGAATTTTGTCAACATCTATCATCAAATAAAAATCTACTTTCTGAAGTCTCTGTCAATGCTTTCATCAGACAAACGTATGTCAATTCATTTATCTCTCAAAGAAAAACAAGATTACAAGAAAATACTTTAGTGTATGTTGTGCTGAATAGTTAAAATGAACATCTCACTAATGACAAACCAATTTGAACAGAATAAATTATTAAATATTTTAGATAAATGAATAAACTTTCAAGAACTGATGAAACATATCTAAATGAAGACTTTCAATTTTGAAGGAATATTATGTGAAGTCTTATTTTCATTATTTCTAAGGTGTACGTGTACAACAAAGTGTCTCTCAAACTAAGTTTACGTAGCTCATTTATATTATATGCTTTCGATAAACAACTTTGCTATAAATAATATATATTTGTATTTTCTGCGTTCATAATATACCAAAATATGTAATTATCAATTATTTGTGCCATTATCCGATAACATTATGCACAGATATATGAATGTCATTGATTTGTTTTTTTTGTCATTCTTATTTGTGAGTTATCTTTATTCCATGAGATTTAAAGTGGTTTATGCAGACGTTTCTTTTCTGTGAGTAGAATTTGATCAGATTTTGGATCAATAAACTTTCTGCTGATTTCATTTCACCAAGACCTCAGAAGCTATCGCCTGTCCTAGGGCCGGATAAACGAGGAATGATAAACGACACACTACTATCAAGAATAGCTAAATCGTTTTGTTGCCTCATGATTAAAACCGAGTTCTTTCTCAAATCACAAAACTGACGGCCACTCTGACAACAACAGCAACAAAATTAAGGTACATTGAATGTTGAAACGTGGGAGACCGACGGACTATTATAATTTGCTGAATTCATGAAACGATAGAACCTGAGGGTGCGTGAAATCAATAGAACGCACTTGACGCAAGTTGAAAACTTCCTTCGAAAGAGTTACTGTTTGACTCTGTGCATTAAGATGAATAGGCCCCTGACACACACGAATTTGCACCAACGCTGTCCAAACCACAACAAAAGAAACTGATTAGATAAGGATCTCATGTACGTGTGGTCATCAAAACGTCCCTCATGAAAAAGAAATGTATTATTACAATCAACGTTTCCCAATGGTATGAAACTACAAGGAACTACAGTTTAGACGTAAAAAAAAATTAAACGAGACGCTAGAGTCCAACGTCCAGAGAAGCGCATCGAAGTTTATGATGATCCTGAATGCAGACATTAATTTCATTGTCCGCGTGAACGTTATGTCATATGAGAAAACCAAATTATGACAAGTTTACCAATACAATCGTCAGAATGATGGAGGAGAACATGAGAATTATTAGGAGATATAATATTGTTTCAGAACAACAGTAGCTTGTCCTTGTGCAGTAACTCCAGATAATGTGGTCAACAAAGCGACAAGCAACACATTTATTTATTTACTGCATGATTTTCTCTAAGTACCGTAGAACCCATCCAATTCAGAATAAACCTTCGCATCAGGTTCAACAACTTTCCAGGTCTACCTACTTAAAAGCTAAAACTCTTGTGGATCAATAGGAAAGTGCACTTGAAGGCGATTAATTCAACATATCCGGAGAATCAGGTAACAAGAAGTATCTGCACAGAGAATTATAACTTTGATGATGAAAAGACAACAAATCCTTCATATTTTACTGTCGATTACGGTCATTAGATAATTCACAACACTTCCAACAACAAGAAACGATTACTTTTATTTCACAACAACATAAAAATGCGTATTCTGTTAGCACATACTATCGTTCAACTCACAACACCGAAACATTTACTTTCCATTGAATATTATCATCACAAACAACTTTTGTAACGTTTATCATTCATACATCCCTGAACTGTGTGCTTACGCCTATGTCAGAAACCTGCGTGTATAAACAGTGGGTGAATTCTAATGAATTGAAAAAACCAGTGCAAGAGATCATCTCATATACGTATTCACAAACAGTTAGTAAGCTGATGAAAAGACAACAAATTCTTCATATTTTACTGTCAATTAAGGTCTTCAGATACGTCTGTATGCAAATAACGCTCTCAGATACATAACATAATAATTAATTTTATTTGGAAATGAAAGCGTTTCAATTCTTATCAGTAAAAATGTGAACTGAGCTGAAACAAATCAATGAATTTATTCAAGTTTTGTTTGACAAATCCGAGATTAGTCTGACTCTTGGAATTTAATTTTCTGACAGTGTCACAAATGTGGTAGTATGTCTTTCCTAGAATCCATTTAGTGAATAAATTTCACTAGTGAATTCGCAGACAGATGTTCAATCAATTTAAACAAGTCTTCAAATGAAGCTGATGGGGTCACATATGTAGAAATATGTTTTTTGTAAACTTCATTGAGTCATGGTTATTTCGAGAATGAATGCTGGAAGATCGTTCGTCATTCTGATCAATTATCCTCACGTGTTTATGAAGTTCCTTCAGACTGAATGCTGATTATAAACGATTGAGGTTATTCAGTTTCAGTCTACATAATGAACCAAGAAACAAAACGTCTTGATTACGGATTTTCAGTTTTGTTCTCAGAATTATCTGAAGACCGTAATCGACAGTAAAATATGAAGGATTTGTTGTCTTTTCATCATCAAAGTTATAATTCTCTGTGCAGATACTTCTTGTTACCTGATTCTCCGGATATGTTGAATTAATCGCCTTCAAGTGCACTTTCCTATTGATCCACAAGAGTTTTAGCTTTTAAGTAGGTAGACCTGGAAAGTTGTTGAACCTGATGCGAAGGTTTATTCTGAATTGGATGGGTTCTACGGTACTTAGAGAAAATCATGCAGTAAATAAATAAATGTGTTGCTTGTCGCTTTGTTGACCACATTATCTGGAGTTACTGCACAAGGACAAGCTACTGTTGTTCTGAAACAATATTATATCTCCTAATAATTCTCATGTTCTCCTCCATCATTCTGACGATTGTATTGGTAAACTTGTCATAATTTGGTTTTCTCATATGACATAACGTTCACGCAGACAATGAAAATAATAATTATTATTATAAGATAATGATAAATTTCATTTGAAAATGAAAAATTTCATTTCCAGTCAGTGAAAATGTGAACAGAGCTAAAATAAATCAATGATTTTATCAAAGTTATTTTGACAATTCGGACTATTTGAATTTAAATAATTTTCTGACAACGTCACATATGTGAAATTGTCTTTTCTGGTCTCCTCCTGATCTTATACTTTCGCGAGACAGATTTCGCAGAGAGATGTTCTGTCACAGTGAACAAGTTCTCCTTCCTACTTGTGAGTTTGGTGCAGACTGAAGGTGGTTTGGTGACAATGCACGTCCTGGATTTTTTGTCTCAATGATTCGAGGCTGAGCATCACAGTGATTATATTAGCAAATGAATGAATTACTTCCAATTCGATAAGTGAGATTCTGAAATCATTTAATTTATGTGAAGATTTGAGACGCAAACTTATTTTTTGTGAGTTTTCTTGAACTGAATTGATGTATTGTTACTGGAAAATGCCACTCTTTTTGACAATTAAACAAGCTTATTTTTGAGTTCACCGTAAAAGTAGACTTTGGACTGCACATGATTTTTTTATTGATTTTTTACAGAGGCATAAGAAATCATTGATCAAAATGCCGTGTCTGCTTTTGTTCGGTTGTCCTCGATTTCGGTCCTTCTGTTCTTTTGTTCAATCTCAACCTGACTTACAGAAGTCATCGCATTGATCGGGACCACTAGCCTTTCTCACAGTTCTCACAGCTTTGACTGTGGGAAAAGTGAGAAGGCTGAAATTCATTCCAGTTAATGGTCACAAAGAGCACTTGCTCAGACGGCATTTCCAAAATTCCGGTCGACCGGAGTGGAGAAAATCTGTGTATGCAGGAATTAAGAGTAATAATTTCAACTGAAATGTTAGTCTTGATTATCTGAGAAATATGCGGTATATGGAGCCAGTAACAAAGTCATTAATTTGTTTAACTTTGATTGTGAAGAACGATTGATCAAAAATTATCAACTGACTCTATTTAATTTCCTTTATTCAGCACACATAACAGTGACGCCCCCACTCAGCTTCAGAAGGACTCTTACCGGTGCTTTCGTAAATAGGCATTTCTAGGAAGTAGGATAATAATAAATAAATGTCTGTCTATGTTCACACAATGCGTTTGAAAGATACGAAAATGAATGGAAACTTTCTCTTTATTTCTCTGAAGCTGACATTGTCGTGCCTGACGTGGTAGGAATCTCGGTAAGACGTACTCCAGAATTCGAATACTGTGTCAGATGAAGGATCACAGTCTCACCTATCTAATGGATGTTTAATTAATCATAACCACAACAAACATGATTAGTGAAAGTCTGTTGATACAAATATGTT
>CALYCR020001235.1:0-10579 GCA_944470395.2 Schistosoma turkestanicum
TGATCCGCTCTTGTTGATATTACGTAAGTTATGGAGACCCAGATAGACATAAGTATGCCGTTTAAGAAACCGTAATTTGCTATTATATAAACGAAGCACACGACAAATTTCCGTTTAACTCGAGAAATGAAGTCAGATAAACGTTCTTGAAAATCACGCAGAGAGATAAAACTGGCCAACCATACTAGTAACATTAGTGTTCGCACCGAACCACATTCACGATATTATCTTCATACCATGAACGAGGTTCCATGAAGTCAATAAACTTAGTACTAGGTGTCATCATCAATCATCCTTAAGTCCTTTATTCATTAATTGTAACAGGATTCTTTGAGAATACTGAGAATTGAAGGCTAAATAACCTGTATTCAGATTCAGCTACCAAGACTAACGAGTACTGCTCAGTAATACTTGGACTGAAGGAGATGAAATTTGAATTTTAGCCTACACCTGTGTGGTCTGAAAATGTTATTGAATTATAAGAACTAATGGGCTTGTGGAATGCTAAACACAATGAGAAATTTGTTCATGTGACCACAAGCTTTTCAGAACTATCACTATAGGCGTAATCCAACAAACCACGGGCTTTTTCTACGAACATTTTCGACGTTTTAGCCCGAATCCCAATGTATAGTGGTGGTCATACACGTCAATATGCAATAAAAATAACTGTGTAAGATATTTGGATGACTGAATTAGTTGCACAAAGAATCACTGGAAGAAGGATTTGCATGAAGGATGGTTATCGCTTCTACAAATAAGTACGAGAACCAACAACTATGAAAGTTGACTAGAACCGAAGATGTGAATAGACAGTACTACAATATATCAATCATCTAACTACTACCAAGTGAAATAGCGCATTCCACGATAAGTATCACAAGCGAGTTAATCAAATAAACATTTGAATTTCTTGGACGATAGATGTTTCTATTTCAGCTTGTTTCCTAGAAGTGTTTTAATCAAGCTGAAATTATAAGGGATAAGGCCTATGACAACGGGTGTTTTCTATAGTCTGGCAAGTTTTGAGAATCCGAGCCTGGTTCGCGAATACTGAGTTGGTGTTTTAAAACCCATATGACCAAAATGGGAGACATCTCCCGATAGAGTATGACCCAAAATCAAGAAGACAATTGGAACCATTCAGATAGCACATTATCTCTGAAATCAAGTATCTGAAAACAGATTCTTCGCTGCAAGTAGATAACCTTTGATGGATCAGCAACCTAAGCTTGGACAAATGAACTGTAGTCGAGTAAGCTGTTTCATTCGGTGGTTACGATAAGGCAACATCTGGAGATTAATTTCGACACAAGCAACTTGGGACTTAGCAATAAATTTTTACTACATCCAATGGCCTGATAGTAAAGTCCTATCATCCTCAACCAATGAGTTCGAACGCTTGCCTTATTCGGTGGAAGCTGTGAGTAATTAAAAGTTGTCATGGTATTGCTCAGAGAGCAATTGAACTTGTTCCAGATATATAGGTTACATCAAGAGAGATGGTCATAAAACAAAATCTTTAAAGTCTGACATTTACTGTACTTAATATGTGGGTGAACTCGTGTTGATTACGTCAGAATTAATGGCAGTACTGACTAAATATAACAGGACGACTACTATATCAACCCTAAACATTGACACATCTACTTAATATCATGAAAACCTTTACGGTATCTAAATAGGATCGCAAGTACTTTAAAGAGCCATTTTACCGAAACTTGACACTAGTTTAAAGTTGGCAAATAACTGACTTTATGCAGTGCAGACAACATATACACATGATATCGTTTTAAGCTGACCCCAGAATGAATTAAAAGCCATATTACCATTCAACATCTATTTCATCTTAACGCTTGGATGGCTTTTTCGCGGTCGCTGACTTGGATGAAGCAGGTTCAGGAATTTTCGGTGGAGCAGCTGGAGTCTTCGCAGTTGGAATTTTCGGTGGCGGTGCGACTTTCGATGCCACTTTTGGAACAGCAGGTTTTGCTGGAGCTTCTACCTTTACAGCAGACGGCTGAGAAGTTGGTGCGACTACTGGTGCTGGTGTAGGGGTAGGAGCTGTTTTAGCTTCTACTTTGGGTTTGGTTTCAGCTGCAGGTGCAGGTTTTTGAACGACTGGAGTTGTTGGTTTCACCATAGCTGAATTAAAGCTCTCAATTACGGCTTTCTTTCTTTCTTCGAGCCTGTGCTGACGATTAACGCGAGACTCACGCTTTCTCTGACGCATTGCCTCTGCTTGGTCGCTAAGCTGTTTGGCTCGAAGACGTTCTGCTTTCTTCTTGTGAATATGATCAATTAGGACCCTTTTATTCTTGAACTGGTTACCTTTGCATTGTTGGTATAACAAATGGTACCTTAAAAGCATAAGTTTAGTATCAGAACTTACAAGTGTTTATCGATTTTATGAGCCTCCCTATAACGCTTTAGTAAACGCCTAAGAACCCTCATTCGCCTCATCCATAGGACCTTTTGAGGCATGCGTGCATCTGCCGTACCTTTCCTTTTACCAGTTCCTGAGTGACGACCTTTCCGTCGTGCAATTAAATTTTTCCGGCATCGAGAACGAGAATGTACTGTCACAGGTTTGCGGATAATCAAGTTATCCTTAAACAACTTCCGTATCATTTTTCGAGAGTTGGCATTCTGGATGGTTGTAGTTTCATTGGGGTCGAGCCAAATCTTCTTTTTTCCACATCCGAATACAGCTGATGCCAAACGCTTTTGAGTGCGTAGGTTGCTGCGGACGAAAACTCATAAACAAAAACTGTAAGACGCTTACCTCATTTCCTAAGGCCAATCGCGTGGAAACCGAAAAGTGCGCTGGACAAATCAGTGAATTCCAATATTCGAAACATTCAAACACGTAGTGGAAATTACAAATAGGATTTTATGTCTCATTAGTTCCATATAAAAAATATCCGATCGAATAAATCACTCAGAAAGGCTTGGATTTCCAGCCTTCAAAGCAGGAGCTAGACAAACCTGAGAACTATTAACCGATAAGCCTGGTCATCATATTAGGATTTAGAAAATATTATTAACACGGAGCTGTTTAAATATCTGGACGAAAAATTGATTCTTAATCAAACAGGATTTTCGTGTCACATTAAGTTAACGGTCTCCATTAATTTCAGTTTCAGTATCCTTGACAAGGATGGTAGGTCGGTCGAATTCCTCATCGAAAGGTGGCTTGGGAAGACCTTTTGCCGACTTAGCTCCCACACACTGTACATGCTCAATTGCTATAGTATCCTTAGTGAGACATAGTCAAGATGCTTGCATCCAGTGCACAAGGTGAGTTCTTATCTAGATGGGGTACTAAACCCAAAACACATTTTCACTAAAGTATATGAGTGCTCGGAGAAGAGACCACAACATACGAAAACCTTTTTCGGCTGCTGCATTACTATATGTAGTTGTTTTCAAGTCATGATTTACTATTACTCTTGAGTAATTTTGTTCTTGCACGCATGGTAGTGATTCGTCGTCGCCAATGAACTAGTAAGTAATGCCGTCTCCAATATGCATTTGCACACACTTCCTAGAATTAATTTCGAAGATCCAACCACGATACTAACCTGCTGATGCTTCTAGGTCAGCTAGGAGATCAAAGGAGGCAGCCTCACTGCTTATTGTTGCCCAAACTTCGACATCGTCTGCAATTAACGGAGTCGATGAATAACCTAGTCTCAGTAATTCGTTGACATTAAGAAAAAACAATAGGAAACCCACAATACTACCATGTGGTTCATTGCCTTCGGCTGGTTTCCATTCGGATAGTGCCTCATTTACTCTCACCCTTTGTTGTCAGATACGGAGGAAGATTTTACCCATTCGTTTGCTGCAGATGTTATTCCAAAGTTCAATAGCTTCTGCAAAGGTTCGAAATGAGAAACCTTATCAAATGCCTTACTGAAATCTTTGACAGCAGACAGCCCGATATCTTAAGCTGTTCTCCACTCCTCTTTCACTGTTAAGAAGTTATTCAAACAACAGTGCTTGTTCCGAGTTATAGGATCGTATAGTTCTACATGGCCTAGTAACTTGTGCGAATAATTTCCCGAGTGACTTAACCACCATGCTAGTCAAACTGACAGGTCGAAAGTTCAGTATATTTTGTCTCCTGCCATACTGAAATATTGGGCTAGTTATAGCATATTTCTAATCCCTAAAAACTTGAGCCAGTGAGAGGGACCTGTTGAACAGCATCATGAATGGGATGAGGATGGCAGAAATCATGGGTGTAACCATTCGGGATCTGATGACTTACTAGGTCTGGGTTTGATGAGCAGTCGAGGAACAGCTTCCTCGGTCACGTATACTGGTCGGTATTTGGATAATGTTGTGATAATGAGTGTTGTTATTAATATCCGTAGAGAATACCACGGCGAAATATTTTGATAGAGCTCCCACCTTGGCCGAATCTGATTCAGCTAGTACATTTGAACCCTCATGAAGTAATACCGGAGGAAGCTCATCACTAAACCTTGTCTTTCGTTTAATCTACGAATACAATCGTTATGGACTGTTACGGCTTTCCTATGCCAACTGTATTTCGTAAGTGTTATGATTTCTTGCTGTGGTCCTATTACATCTACTCCCAATTTTCCAATAACCACCCTTAAACGATTAGTGACCCGTTGACAAGAACAAATCCCAGCAGTGTTTCCTACGCTGCAGAAGTCTCTGTGTTTCCCCATCAATCAACAGAACGTGAAGTGAGATTTAAGGTGTAGACCATGGGATGGTTAGAGATGATACAGACTCAAATATGACTTTAAACTTATTAAAATCATCTGCGGACAACATATCTACATTGGCTGACCGATCTGTTGAAACAGCGAATTCTCTGATTGTCGGGATGTTATGTCCCTAGATATTCGAACGAGATGGGGCAGATACATTAGGTAAATTGATCTTTGCTGGTGCTGATAAGTACTAGATTTCGATGACATCACTGTCATTTGTAATCAGATCTAGTGGTGAATCTCCATGTCCCGAACCAGTAAATGTCGGCTTTGCGTCACATTGCGCGAATGCACATTGAATGGTATTTGACAGCAGACTGACATCAAAACACCCTGCTGACTTTGTAAGCTTTATCCACTTGAGGTGTAACGTTATGAATTTCCCAACGACGACGCAAGAATCAACTGTACTGAAAGTACAGATACGACAGCATAGAGTCGTCAGCACGATATGCTCGACATTATTTTCCTCCTAATGTCACATGTGAGTTTGATTAAACAACTATCAACCTCATATGTCCCACTACCACGCGCTTCCTGTTCTCTCAACTGTATGCCAGAGTGAACTCTAACATAAAAGTACAATTCATTCCTTCCTATCATCAAACGTATCACTATCAGTCTACGGCGAGCTACGTTTCTGCAGCAACGATTATATTGGGACTGTCAGTAAACTTAGATCGGACGTTTCATTCCCAATACTACGAGCGTTTTTGTCGCACACACCGAGGTGTTTTAGAAATCACTAGTTCTACCATAGCACGTCTCAAGAAACCTGACTTCCCAAAAACCCTGGACTCTGAGGTTTGTTTCGCAATTATGTTTGCCAGTTCCTAATTAATAAGTGCATTCTCGCACTTAACTCTATCTTCAAATGACCAATGAGGCCGCATTTGAATATTCAAATTATTGGCTTTATGTACGTTGTTCAGCATAACGTCCCAATCCCGATTACTTCTTAATACTAGCTTCAAGAACCTTTTTGATTGTCCTTCGCCTTCAACCCACTTACCGAGTTTGATTAACTTAGTAATTTGTACTCCTAAAACCCAATCCGGCAGTAGATTTCTGATAGCGGATTTTACAAACTCCAGATCATGTGCACGCCGTTTATCAGGATGACTTTCGATTAAATCCTCCACGTTCCAAATAATTAAAATGGAAATCGATCGGACCCCCTTCAAATCAACTTTTCATTGGGTTTTCGCTTCTTTCCCACTAACTACCCCGTGATCACGGATGTTTTCTCTTTTAATTTTGACTTCAGAGCAAATCTATTCGTTTATAATATCCTATTCTCTTGCGACAAAGTTTTACTCTCCGCACATCCTACAGTTGCAGTCATCTAATTAAGCGATGGGTGGTAGTTTCTTTGTCGCAAGAGACCTATTAGAACTAAGTTTGGCAGCGGCCTGTATATGGGTTGTTTCCTCTTTAAATGCTTCTAGAGTTAGTTTCTCGGACACCTGATCAGCTACAACAGTTGAGCCAATGGCACTAGCGATAACAATTTTTTCTAACTCGTCGTCTGATATCAGGTCCATTGAATGAACACCGCCACTCGTCAATTTCTTCAACTGAGTGAAAATTTTCAAGGCCTCATCTCGGAAAATCGCATTAACATGGCAGATGAGGACTGTTTACAATAAGGTTTGTACGCGGTCGGCAAAACGTTGCTAAGCATACACCAGTTTTACTGCATACCATCTTCAATAGGAAAAAGAAACAACAATCTGCTGCACCGACTCCTTTTGGTTGACCATTCAGGTATGCACATAACAAGAATGAGTGAGATAATTGTGAAAAGATCTGTTTGGTATTCTTCAGATAAAAATTTACAGGCTCCTGGGTGAAGTAACCAAGTTTTCGACAATCGTCCAGCTTAACATTTAAGCGATAGAATAAGGTGCCGAAAAAGAGAAATATAGAGAAAGGGGTGAGAAGCAGAACAGAAAATATTCATGTTTAAAGCTAAGTAATGATTTAGCTCCGAAATAAAACAAAGACATGATTACTCAGACCTTTCACCGTATTAGAACACTAACTGTACACCTGCACTTATGTCGGTTAATGAAGACAAGTCACTAGTAAGGTAACGAATGTGTAATTAATCATATGAACAGAGGAAATTCATAACAATTAATTTGCTAGCAATAATGTTGATTTACATAATAGGATGATGAAGCATGGTGATCTGGTGCTTTAATGAACATTTTATTGACCCTTTTTCTTTTTTAAGCTGTAGCTCAAGAGGTCACGAGTGAGCTCTTTTACACCATAATCAATATCGCTGATTAGTAACATCCTGTTACATCGTGAGGAGCCGTTAGCAAACGAAATTTTCTGTCTCACACAAATGGGTAGATTGAGGTTATCGCCACACCTTCATGAATGCTGGTCAGATAAACCACCCTCGCTGCTTTGTGATGTTAGGCTCCCTTACATTTAATGGTAGATTTTAAATCATGTTTTTGTTTAAGCTTTATTTTTGTACACCTTGTCGGAATACACTTTCTCTACCAGCTCTACGTTACAAGCAAACCAGATAACTTTGGCTTCTGTGTGTTGGACCGGAATCAGTACTCATTCAGAACCGGAGTATTTCACCTCTGTGGAAATGAGCCTTTTTGAAAGGAAGGTAGTCAATTGCCATGGGTTCTTGAACAGTTGATTGAGGATGCCGTCTACTGCTTTGCCTGAAGCATTGAAACGAATGTGATATCGGTGTTAGGATACGTCAACATATTTACTACGACTAAGTAATTCTGTAGCTCTTTGGCAGCTTCAGTGTCCACAGAAGTCGACGTAAAGACTTTCGGTTTTCCTCTAGATGAATCCGTCAACGGTTGCATAATTTGTCCACAACCCGGTAAGAATCGGATATTAAAGTTAATGGAACCTAATAGATTCTGAAGTTTGTTAAGGAATTTGATGTGAGCTGTTTCTCAATGGTCTCTATTTCCTTTATTGATGGTGCAATTCCTTCTCGGCTTATTGCATGTCTGGGAAATCTTAAAGTCTGGACTCAGAAAACACAATTACTTTGATCATGTTAGTTCCGTTTTTATCTAACTTTCTAGGAATGGATCGCATGTGTCGTTCTTGTGATGTTAAAAGTGAAGTAGTGATCAATATAATGTCTATATGTCCTTGTGGAAACGGCTCCTTTCGAAGTAGAGTATTATTAAACCTTTGAAATGTTTGTACCGAAAGGCATACCTACAAATTGAAACAGTCAAAAAGGTGTGGTAACAGAGGTCTTAGGAGTATCTTCCTCAACTACCAAGAGAATGTTATACGCTGTAAGCAAGTCAACTTTAGTGAGTACGTTCACATCCTCTAATCCACTTGTAAAATCTTGGATATGAGGCATTGTTTTCTGTCTGGTATGATTTGAACGTCGAGGGCTTTGTCACCTCCAACCGGTTCTCAGTCACCTTTGTTTCTCCCTGGGATCGTGTGTAAATGGGATGGCCATGGGCTATTGGATGAATGGATAATATACAACTATGGAATGTAGTCGAATTCGTCTGTTGCAGCTTTAAGCTTATTAGGTGCTAGTCTTCTGGACAGATCTAACACATAAGCACCATCGATTTCAACTTTATGGTTACCTTTTCGCTTACCCTTAGACGGTTGGGAGTAAGATCTGGTCAGCTTTGGAAATTTGGCAAGTATATCCTGGGCGTTTGTGTCAAATTTAAGGAGATGATGTGGCTTTATGAGCCTTTTATGTAACATGACGTCTTTTTACTCGTCAGGCGCCATCTCTTAATGTCGTCTAGGAATTCATATCTATCCAAAAAACCATTTTCAGTACTGCCAGATAGGGCAATTGCCTTCTAAGTCTAAGATTAAGTGTTATCGCCTCCCATCCAAACTTCGAGACTTTAATTTTGTTGGTGGTGTTATTGAAGACGTCCCTCTACTCAGATGAGTTTGTTCTGAGGAACGAAACTCCGTGAAGCACCTTTATCAACCAAAAAGCACAATCCGAAATTACTATCTTTAGCATAAAATAAGCGATTATCTTGGCACTTCTCCTCAGTCTTTCCTCCCTGTGTAGGAGGTAATCATTTCCTATAATCATGGTAGACTGTTAAGCCACCCACATGGTTGACTGCACATGGTCGATTTCATATTGAATTTTCAATGATATCAACAAAACAGATTGTCTAGGTGTTTGTGGACTGTATCAAGTTCGTTTCAAACACCTACTCTGGCTTCCATGATCTATCTGCGTCTTTGCGACATTCGCTGGTCAAATGAGAGCTTATGGCGAACTGTCAACGGAATTCTTCACTTTAAGTGAGGTCCATCATGGATATCCACTATCCCCATTCTTGTTTAATTTTGTCATAGACATGCTCCGAGAAATAACCTTATCCTCGTCTGAATTTTCAGGAGCCGACCTTCTACCAGGAGACTCGCTTACTGATGCCGATGACATAGTTCTATTTTGTGAAGACGCTGACAAAATTCAGAGTCTTCTGACCACCCTAAGCAACAGTGCAGACATGTTTCGGATGCAGTTCTAACCCTCGAAATGCAAAACGTTGCTTCAAGATTGGGTTGCATCGGCACCTGAACTAGTGATAGGGAGTGAAGTAGTCGAGCGTGAAGACCGCTTCACTACTCTTGGGAGTCTCATCAATGCTGATGGCCTGGTGTGTCGCAAAATCTGAGCACAGATACAGAAGGGTCGATTTTCTTTTGCCATTTCACGTCATTTATGGCGAAGGCGAGATATCCGTTTGCTGAATAAAGGACGAGTGTACAGCGCAGCAGTTTGCTCCGTCCTCTTATATGCATCCGAAACATGGCCGTTAAGAGTAGAAGATATTCGTACGTTACTAGTGTAGAAACTACAGTGGATTCTAGAAGTTTAGATACGCACCTTGCCCAGTTCAATTCCAAAAGAATTGATCTAGATAAGAAACTGTTCTATTATTAGTCATTAAAGGAAATACAGTTAATTACCTAAACAATATTACACTCTTTTCCATCCAAAATAACATGATGTGTTTCCAGTTCTGGAAGAATTCTTCCGTTACAATCCGAATTGCACCCCTTCAGTACAGATGCACGTTTTACCCGCCAAGGTATACATTACGATATGGCTGCAGCCATAATTAAGTATCAATTTAAACAACAAATGAAGTTCAGAAGAAAACATAGAAACTCCAATAAAGGTACAAAAAAGAGACTATAACAAAGTACTAATATTAACATCCCAAAGTAGGATTAAACAGACCACCAAAATATTGAACAGTAAGAACACATTACAAATATATACATGGAGGCATTTTCCCAAGACAAAACCTTCAAAATGGATTCTGCAACTAGTATTCGATCATAGGTATCTTCGAAGGATTGTTCTTGTATCCTAGGACAGTTCGGCTGTTAGGAAACGAGAACAAGGTATGCATGGCAAATCGATAGATGAAGTATTGAAACCTCATCAGTTGAGGTGGTTGGGACATGTATTACGTATGCCTAACCACCGACTGCCTCACTGATCTATGTTTCGCGATGTAGGAATATTTTGGAAGAAACCTAGGGGAGCCAAACCAAAACATGGCAGAACTCCATGGAGTAGCTGACAAGTGAACTGAGTCATGCTGGTAGATGTATGCTGCCTGGTTGGGGTCCGCGAGATGATAATAATTGATGGTTATAGAACCTGAGTGAAATGGCTAAAAATCGTTATCAGTGGAGCAGGTGCATTCACTCTTTGTGTTCTCTCAAATCCTAATCTCCTGGATTCATCAACACCTCTACCTTTGTCTTTCTAAACTTATCTCACTGAGTTATACTTCTTGAAT
>CALYCR020001236.1:0-10580 GCA_944470395.2 Schistosoma turkestanicum
GATATGATTCCAGAAGTATAATTCAGTAAGAAATTTAGCAGGAGAAAAAGGTAGAGATTTATGAGGAAATACCGAAAACCCTTAGTATTTCATAAAAAACACAAAGAGTGGGATGCATCTGCGCAATTGCAAAACGATTTTCTGAGCCCATGGTCCATTTCAACGTCCCTCTAACCCATCCGTTGGACTGTTCGTCCCCCACCGAGAGGTATTTAGGGGGTTGTAGGAAGGGTTTTGATTTTTTTGGACCAATTTTTGGTCCTCGTGTGGTTGTTTACGGGGTATGGAGGGCGGGTTTGGTCCACTTCCCTGGCTGCCCCACACCGTGCCAAGGCTTGGTTTTCTTGAGGGAAACCTGAAAAAAGGAGTTGGGTCTTAGAGGACCTGGGTGCTTCCACCGCAGAGGTCCCAAGGGAAACAACTTGCTTGAGGCCGGTTTCCCCACGCAAACGCCCCCCCCGGGCCTGTTTTTTTAATGAAAGGGGTTTTTTTTTTTTTTTTGAGTATTTAGCTTTCCCTCTCCGTGAAAGGCCTTTTATTTGGGGCCAACCCCTTTACCGGACGGAGAGACGGAAAAAATCCGTGGGGTTTAAGAGTGGGGGTGGGGTTGGGACATTTTTTTTAGGGGTCGAAATCTTTTTTTACTAAACCCCTTTTCCCTTTCCTTGTAAAGGGAGGCAAGCCATCCGCCTTGTAAGAAGTGCTTGGGTTTTTGGTCCCCGAGGGGGAAAGCCAACCTTAACTGGCTTGTCCCCCAACCCCCTCCTTGTGCCAGTCCCAGCAGTAACGAACATCGCCCCCCTCCAGGACCCTTTGAAGTAATAGCTTTTGTTTTTTTTTGTTTTAGTCCTCAATCGTTTTCCTCCAAATCGGAACCCTACCTTGGGCCATGGGTAAAGAAACCTTTTCAGGAAAAAACAAAACATTATGTTTCCCCAGCCCAATATATAAGCCCCCCCTTCGGTTTGGGGTCTTCCCCATCACAAAATAGGTTCCCCCCCCCCCCCAAAGGCCCCCCCGAGACCAACCCACGTTTTTTAAAGGTTAAAAGCAGCCCCCTTTTAACGGTTTTCGGGGGCCAAAAAGCAAAAAAAATAATATCCCATTAGCACACAATTCCCCTTAAATTTACAACCAAACACGTAAAAGGGTTAAAAAAAAAAAATAAATTAAAGGTTAAAAAAAAAGGAAATTTAGTTAAAAATTGTTAAGAACCTTGGGGGTAAAAAATTAATGAAATTGAATTAACATTATGGGGGGACGCCCCTTCACCCAAAACCAAAACCTTTTTAAAGCGGGACCCGGCATTTAAAATAATACGTTTTTAAACCCAATTAGATTAATACCAATTTTTAACCTTTGGAAAGAAAGTTTAAACCACTTCCAAAAAGTATCCCAAACTTCATACTTTACAATTTTGGTGAAATTTAAAAACCCTGGAAACCACCAATTTTCTTCCCCGTTCCCCCCCTCCCTGTGGGCCAATGTGGATAATTGGGCCAACCTTTGGAAAACCGATTGTATTTGTAAACCGAGTAACGTTTTACGAAAAGGGTTTTTGGTTGGTCCACCGCTTAACTGGACTGGGGGGGGAACTTCCAGGAAAAAAGAGATTACTTTTCTTATACAAAAAGTTCCAGGTGTTACTGGCAAAAAATAAAAATAATTCCCCTCCTTCCCCCTTTCTTCCTTTTTTTTTGGGAACAGGGGGAACCCACGGGGACCTTTGGGAAAAAGCATAAAAAAAATAATATTTTGGTTGTTTTTGTTTTTTAGTAAATTATTTTTAGTTTTTTTTTTTAAAGGGAAACTTTCAAAAA
This sequence comes from Schistosoma turkestanicum, assembly GCA_944470395.2. NCBI lineage: Eukaryota > Metazoa > Platyhelminthes > Trematoda > Strigeidida > Schistosomatidae > Schistosoma > Schistosoma turkestanicum. The sequence continues at coordinate 1,821 of CALYCR020001236.1, forward strand.
TTAGGTTGGTGGTTTCCCCCCCCGGGGGGGACAGGCCCCGGAGTAAAGTAAAAAAAGTTGGTGGTTTGTGGATTGGCTCCTAAAGTAAGCGATTGGAAAAAAAAAACTGGATTTTGGCGAGGTTCCCCTTTTGAAATCTTTCCGCCAACCCCGAGGATGTTGTTGAGGGTTTGTTTTTTTTTTTGCCGCGGGCTTTATAAATAAAGGGAGGACCCTATAAAATTTAAGGGTTTTTTTGCGGTCCCCAGTGGAAATGATAATTAATCGCCGGCTTATAAAAGGTTCCTTAAAAGCCCCCTCGCCTGGATAAAAGGCTTTACTAGTTTTTTTCCCCAGATTTTGGGAAAGGTTCCCCCCCATCAAAGAAAAAAATCCCCGTTAAATTATGTTCCCCAAGAGATTGCAAGGATTACGGTTCCCCATCATAAATTTGGTTCCCCATTAGGTTGGGAACCGCAAAATTCCGTATTTTTTACGTTCCTGTTATTTAAATGGGTTACGGATATTATAATTTTTTTGGGCACTGGTTTTTTTTTCCAGATCATTTTATTATTTATTTTTTACTTTTTTTTGGTTGGTGTGGGAGTACTAAGTTAAAAGCTTGCATTTACGATTAGCAATTAATCCTTGAGCTTTTCCCGTTTTTAGGGCGGTTTTAAAACCATTTTAACTTGTTTTTACTGTTTTTATTCCTATTTTTTTACCCGGCCCCCAATCGAGTATTCCCCACAGCTGGGGCCTAAGCCCCTACTCCGAAAAAAAATCCACTTTTGGCCTTCAAATTTTATGGCAATGAATTTGCTATTTTTTTTTCCATTTTTTTTATGGGTGTGGGCGATTGAAAAGTACAGTTAATTGTTCATACAAAACCGGACGTAAACTCGGAAAAAACTATGAAATAATAACAAAAACACCAGCTTAGCTGCTTTAAACTTTTTCCCCGAAACTCAAAAGATAGGGGCACCAACAAAAATAAAAAAAATTTTTCGGAGGTAAAGCAGAGCTTTACTTGTTTGATCGCCCCCTCATGGTCCCAAACGGTTAGTTAAGTAGTCCCAAAAAACGTATAGGGCCGGTTCAAAGGCCCTAGGACCCCCCTTAATTGTTTTTAGATAAGAAGGAAACAGTAAGAAACGTGTGGAGGCAGAAAAAAAAATTTGGGGTAAATTTTTTCCGAATTGGAAAAACCTTAAGCCACGTGGGTTAAGTAGGGGTTTTTTAGGTGGTTAAAAACCAAGGACAACATTTTTCCTATCCTTCCGTTCCCTCGAGGTAATTAATTTTTCCATTAAAAAAACTTGCAATACCTTTTTCCCATTATACGAATTTTAGTTTTTTGAACCCTCGTTTGTTTCGAAACTAGTTGTTTGTTTTTTCCTTTCAACTTATTTTTTTCCCCACCCCCATGTAACAACATAGTTTTTACCCTCCACTAACCTTTTCCGCTTTTTCCCCATATTGTTTTCCCTCTTTCCTGTGCTTGTGGAAGATATGAAACCATTCTAGAAAACCCAATTACGCCACCACTTTAATCCCAGGTTTTATAGACCCGGCCCTGGACCTGGAATGTCCGACCCCCAGTAAATTATCAAAGAACTATTTGGATTGAAGAGTTCCCACCCTGGAGTTTTTTTTTATTTTAATTTTTGGGAATCCACGGTAAATACAAAAACTACAATATTTAATATATTACCCGGCATCGGTCCCAGTCCCCCCAAGGTAAGTCCAGTGGGATTTGGGGCCCATGGCGGAAACCCACATGGTTCCAAAACCCACCTCCAAAATTTGGACGAACGATTTTCCCCATTACCTTCATCAGTCCGTTTTTTGGCCCATCCCTCCCAACTAGCAAACCATATTTCCTAACCCAACAGCATTTGGGCTTTAGTCCCACTGGGGCTGGTTCCCAGTTTTTTACCACGAGCGGATTGTTTTCTTGAAAAAAACAACACCTTCTGCGGATTTGAATACTTAAAAGTACCCTTTGTTGTGAATATCCTCTAATTCCTTTAATGGGCCCATGGTTTTTTCACACATCAGTTTAAGTTAAGAACGGAAGCAAAAACCTGCTTTGCATAGTTAAGACCTCCATCCCTTTTGGTTGGGCGAATGGGGTTAAATCTCCGCCTTACGTCCCCATAGATTGGACCCGCTGGTTTTTTTGGCCCAATACTAAGTTCCCAAGCCTTCTATTTTTTCCCGTGGCTGAGATTTTTCGTCCCCACCACAACCCAGGGTTCCATTCAGAAAACTGGACCCAAGACTGCCTGAGATAAACTAAAAACTTTTCAGCTTCGATCAACTACTTTTCACTCCCCCATCCACTAGTTTTTCCAGGTGCCCAAAAGTAAACCCAATCCTGAAAGCAAACCACTTTTGGCATTTTTGGAGGAAGGTAAGAAATTTGGCAATCCCAAAAAAACATACTTTACCTTGTGTGGGGGCCTAATGTTGTGGGTTCAGAAAGGACCGCTGGCAATTTTCGTTCCACTGTCCTACCCCCCCAAACCAGAAAAACAAACCTGAGCCCGACAAGTGGGGATTGTGCCTGGTAAAAAAGGGTCCAACTGGCCGTAAAGTCCGGACGATGGAAAAATTTTGTTCCGTCCCCCCTCCCTGAAAAGCCATGTTTTTCGTGGACCAAAGTTTTGAATGAGAAATGGAGAAATGTGGACGGAAACCCCATGGGCGAAACACCATCACTTTGGAAGTAAATCGATTCCCGATGGGGGGGAGGACCAGTTTTTTTTTTCGGTCCCTAAAAAGGGCCTCTGGGAACTGGGAATTCCAAGTAGTTGGTGTTTTTTTCCAGTTGGAAGAGAGCCATGGTTTACGGGGTTTTTTGTTTAATGTACTTCTCCCTTTTGGGTTAGGGGAAACCCTTTCGATTGGGCCCCCCCGATCTTGCAAGAACAATGCAAAAGAAACCTCCACGATCCAACAGAGTCCCCCAAAAAAAAACGTCCCGTCGCCCATTTGGGGAGGGATGAAGGCCAATATATAATGGGGAAAAACAGTTGGTAAAAATGTGGTTTTTTAAGAAAACCGTGGGGACTTGGAACCGGATTTTTTTTTCTTTTTCTAGTTTTTGCTCCTAAAAAAAAAAAACTAAATTTTTTGTGACCTTTTGGGTTTTGTTAATGGGTTTTAAGTTGTTTGAAAACCACTTGGAAGGGAAAGGTTAGCCCCCTTGGTGTTGTTGGTCCCTTTTTCTTCCCTTACGGTTCCCCAAGGTCCATCCCACCAGGGGGGGGACCAAATTAAACATTCCTTTCCCCGTTCGTTACTAAGGCAAAGGCATTCTGAGGGTCCCCCCCCCCCTAAAAATTACGTGTTTTTGTTGTTTTTGGAAAAAACCGGTCCCCCCCGTCTTCTTTTTTTCCGGAGCCCTCTTCCCACTCAGTGGGTTTTTTGCCCCCTAGCAAAAAAAATGGTGGTTTTTTTTTGTTTTTTTTTGTTTCCCATAGTTTTTTGGGAAGGGGTCCGATTTTTTTGGGGGTTTTTCGTCAATCAAAAAAAGTTTGGTGTTTTTTTTCCCTTATGCTTTTAAAAGGCGGGGTTTTAATATGAGCAAATAGTTGTTTGTTAGGCAAGGAACCGGGTCCGCCCCCCCATTGATTCCTTGGTTTTTGATTCCAGGCCCAACCAAACACGATTTAAGGATTCCCACCCCTGGCCCTTTTTTTTCCCGCTTTTGGGTTTTTTTTTAATCTTACTTTGAAGCCCCACAAGCACAAATTCCCACCCCCGCCCAACTAATTTACTACAATTCAAGAAGTGGCAATTAGCTATGGTTGTGGGGGAAAGGGTTGTTTGGGGAAAAGCCCTTTTTTTTCGTAAGATTTTCCATCCCTTTTCCCAAACCCTGTAAATCCTTTGACAAAAAAAAATAAAATGTTAATTAAATTCTTCTTTTATAGAGGTAAACAAAGGCTTTTTTTACTAAGGAAGGTTTTTGGGATTTTACTGCATACACATCCAATAGGGTTTGTCCCCTGTAAGCTGGTTCCTAAGAATTTGTTCCGTTTTTTCGTCCCCCCCCATTTGGCTTTTTTTTTAAGTAAAAAACCTTTTAGGTTTTTGTAAATTTCCCTGAGTGGCAAAGGAAAAAAAAAAAAAACCCTAAAAAACCCCTCCCGCCTTTTTTACTTGGGTTGGAAAAAATTGTTTTTAATTTTCCTAAGATTGAAAAAGGGTAAAAAAATTAATGTTTTTTTTTTTATTTACTTTTTTCATCACTAATAATTTAATTTCCATAAATGTTTTTTATTTTTAAGATTCCACCCCAAAATAAAAAAAAAATTGCCTTTTTTGTTGAAAACAAACATTTCGGAAAAACAAAAAAAAAATATTTAAATTTTCGCGAAAAACATAATTATAACATAAATTGGCAAAACCACCTTTGCTAAATGCCAAAAAATTTGATTCCATTTCAAACAAAAACCTGCGGAACCATTTTTATATGCCAAAAGTTTTTTTAAAATGCTATAATAATTTTTGCTTTAATTTCCAGTTAATATTTTTTACTGTGGTGAGCTAGCCATCCATTTAGGAAGGGGCGTAATTAAATTTATGGTTTTACAGTTTAACAAACTGCCCTTTTAAAAAAATAAAAACCAATATCCCTCCCTTTTTTTTTGTATTTTAAAAAAAAAAACCAGTGGGGATTTGAAATGGATCCAGGCCCAAACCTTGGAAAAACTTTCCCCCAACAAATAAAATCTTTTACTTAATAGTTGGGCCAATTTTTTTAGTGGTTTAAAAGGTTAAATTGGTTAAAAAAAACGGTTTTTTGCCCCAAACAAAAAAAACTTTTTGGTTCCACCATAGGGTGGTTAAAATTACCACATTTTTTTTTTTTGGTTTTTTTTTTTCTTACTCCCTTAAAGAAAATGTTTAAAAAAAGGGTGGTATTGTTTTACAGTAAATTTTTTTTGGTCCCAAGGGGAAAGTGGCAAAATAAATCCAACTTTATGAGAAAGAAATGGAGGAGGAAGTGGGGAAATTATATTTTTAACACCGGTTTTTTTTTATAGCTGGACCAAAAGAAAATTTTTTCCACTCACGAAAAGGCCGGGCATTACCAAACACAAAATAAAAATAAATAAGAGGGGGAAATAAGATAAATTAAAATTAAAAATTAAAATAAATAAATTAAAAAAAATAGGTTAAAAAAGTATTTTTTTGAGTTTTTTTGATCAATGGGGATGGACCAGTCAAATTAATTAACCTTTCCCGTAATTATTTTTTTGCTTTTGAAAAATTTCCAACCATTAATAAATCAAAGGGGCACAAACCCATAAAAAATTGGGAAGTGGCTACTAATTTTAACTTGTAACTTAAATTATTTTTTCATTACTAAATCTAAAATTTACCAATCTGTTTTTGTTTTCTACTCCCCACTTTTAGCCCCACAAGTGGGGTTTGTTTTTTTTAAATCAAACCCGAACAGGTAATTCCGCAATTTTGCCATACCCACCCCGATTCTTCCCCTGGTTTTTGGGCATTAACAAAAAAACTTTTTGTTCCCCCCCCCCCCCCTTTATTTTGCCCATAAAACTTTTGGCATGGAACAAAGAGGTTCAGTTTTTTTTTCAGGTGGGAAAATCCCGGGGAATACTTTTTACCGTGGTGGTTTTTAATTTATGTGGGGGAAAATTTGGGTTTTTGTTTTTTTTTCCCTTGGGGTAAAGTTTTATTTCTACCTCCCCTTACATTTTTTAATCCCAAAACAAAAAAACCCAGAAAAAACCCCCTGAAAGGTTGAAAAAAATTTTTTTTTCCGTTTTTTAGGTTGAAAAACCCCATTTTTTTTCAATTTAAGATATTATATTTTTCCTGTAAGCCCTTTTTTAGGGTCCCCAATTTTTTAATTTGGAACCCTTGGATTTTCATTTTTTTTGATCCTTCTCAACCAGGTTTACAACCCAAAACCCCCTGTTTTTAAAGCCTGTTTGGTCGAATGGTTTTTTTCCTCTATTCGGCCCAAAAAAACCTAGAAAAACTAAAACCAAGTTTTTTTTGTAATTTTCTTTTGGAACTAGTTCATTCATTTTCCATTTCAGTTTTTTACAAAAACGTAAGAAAACACTTTCGTAACGAAAATTGTTACCAAAAAAGTTTTCAAGTTTTGGCCCATAAACCCCCCAAATCAAGGCAAACAGAGACGCGCAAAACTGTCCAGTTTTTTTCCACATTCCCATTATTGTGGGGTAAACAGTTAAAAGTAGTATTAAAAAGTAGGAAAAGTATTAGCAGTTAATGAAAAGAAAGAAATTACAGGCCCCCCTAGTGGGGTTGTTTGGGGGTCCCCGCGGAAGACGAAAGGTCCCCAACCAATAGTTGGTAGAGATTTCTTGGAATGATATATGGGCTTTTCAAAATTCCGTTTTTTGCAAATGGCCGCAGTGGGCCATTCCTTTCGTTTTTTTTTTTTTTTTGTTGCTTCTCCCCCTCTAAAAAATCCCTAATCCTTTCTGGAATTTCGTCCACCAAGCCACCATCAACCTTTTTTGTCCCCCACCTTTTCTTAACAATTTATACTCCTCCACCTCTGATTTGGCAAAAAGGCCCCAATCCGAGCCCTTCCTGTAATTCCCGTTGCCTGAGAGATTTTTTCCCGTCAGTCCCCCCCCCCAACGTTTCCATCAGCACTGGAATCAGACCCCCCTTCCCCCCCCAAGATAAAAGTGGGAAGCGGTCTTGCCACGCTTCCAAACTGCTTTTTTCCACTTTCCCCTATCACCTAACTTTGTTTCAGGAAGCCCGAAAATGCGGGAAACCCCCCCACTTTGGGAGGTAACCGTTTTGCCAACATTTTTTTCCGAGGGGGGGAAAAAAACCCCTAATCCCGAAAACATGTTTTTTTTTGGCAATTGGTTTTGTTTTTTGCTCCAGGGGTAAAGTCCCCACCAAAAAAGAGACCTTGCCCATTTTTTTTTTGTTTCCCAAAGAGTCCCCTCCCCCCCAAACCGAAATAGGGAACCTTATTATTCCAAAATCCGGCCATACTACCCCCCCTTAAAGTCCCCCAAGTTAAAGCATGTTTCCCCCCCCTCCTAGTAAGAAGAAAGGTTCCCCAACTCCCCCTGAAAAACGTTCCCAGATTGAAAAAGATAATGCTTTTTAAAAACTCTCCCTAAAAAAAGCATGTCCCTTTCTCGGGCCCAAAAAGGTTTTAAACGGGAAAAAATGGAGGAGAGAGTGGGAAAACCATCCCTGGAACGGGAAACCACCCCCACCTTTTTAAAATGAAAAGAAAAAAATTTCCGACGAAAGACAGTTTTCGGCCCCGTAAAGCTTCTTTCACTCGAACCTGTAAGTGTGGTTTTTTCGAAGTAAGAGAAGCTTTTTTACTTTTTACCAACCAAATCAAAGTTTGTGTTTTTTCCCCTAAATAAAGAAAAGAAATTTGGTAGACTTTAAATGAACTATTGTTTGGGTTTTTTATTTTTACTCTAGTTTTTATTTTTTATTAACCACCTTCCCCACAACCATAAATTTATCCACTTATTTCCCTTTGGGAAGTTTTTTACAACCGCTAAAAGTTCCTTTTTTTATTTTCAATTTTTGAAAGTTAAAAACCCTTGATTAAAAATTCCCCATTTCCCCCCCAAAAAAAAAGTTGTGAATTGCATTAGTTAAAATTAATCAGTTTCACAAATTTAATTCCTAGCCCACTAAATTTTTTTTTTAGGTTTAACTTTAAATTTTTTTTTTTAAATTATTTTTTAAAAAATAAGTTTTTTTTGGAAATTCCCAGCTTTTTAAACCCACCAAGGTTTTATTTTTTTCCCCCCCCCCCCCCAGTTTTTTTTTTTTTTGTTTTTTTTTTATAAAATCTCCCCGGTTGAAAACCGGACACATTAAAAAATTATATTATTGTCCCACGACCCCCACTAGAAAAAAAAATTGGAGATTTTTCGGCCGAAAAAAGAGGACCCCAGAAGAAAGGGGTCAGAAGGTTGGGGGGGGGGGGTTGGTAAAAAAATAAAATTGAAAAAATTCTAAAGTTAAATTGGCATATAAAAAAGGAAATTTGTTTTTTTTTTATCCCACCAGTTTGCCCAAAAAACAAAGCCTTAAATTGGGCACAACCGAAATAACCCGATACGGAGTTTTGTTTTTTCCCCGCCAGAAACCGTCCCCCCCCCCCCCCCCCCCCCCCCCCCCCTTTTCCACCCGGTACCCGCCCCCCCTCCCTTAAAAACCCCCGTTTTTTTCCCCCCCTAAAAACTACCATGTTTTTGTTGGGAAGGCCAAATTTTAAAATGTTACGGTAAACCATTTAATTAATTGGGTTTTTTTTTTTCCCCAAATATGGTAAAACCAGGCCCCCATGATTTCAAGCTAAGAAAAACCTTTTTAGAAAATTTTTTTCGCTTATAATAACTTTTTTGGCAATTAAGCGCGCTTGGTCTGGCCGCCTAATTTTTTTCTGGTAGCCTTAATTTATATTTAACATTATGAACAGCTTGAAGATGTTCATGGGACCCCATTTTTTTTAAGAGTTGGAAAAATAGCTTTTTTCCTCCATACAACACCAAACCCCAGAACGAGAAATCCCTCCGAAACCAGTGGGGAAAGCCGAGATTTATCCAGGAAATGGAGGGGCGGTCCAAAACCATTTAATTTTTTTCAGTTGGGAATTTGTAGACTAAGCCTGGTAGTTGATACGGTGTTGCGTAACACAGCGGACCAAACAGTTTGATGGCGCCTAAAAACTAGTATGTACAGTGGAAACTGTGAAGTAAACATGGA